>VDFB02036004.1:0-23122 GCA_007258455.2 Sequoia sempervirens | reverse complement strand
GTACAAATATTCAAACCGGCTCCTCCATCTATTAAGACACGTCTAATTCGATGTTTATGGATCATGACTTCAAGATAGAGTGAGGAATTATGTGGATGTGTCATAGAGGCATCATCTTTGTCGAAAAATGAAAGACAAGTGGGGGAAGATAAATGTCCCACCATGGCTTGAAATTTGTTTGCATCTAGATCAGTATCAACATTTGTGTTTACAAGAGCTTCTTCTAAAATATTCTTGTGTATGGGGGATATTTTAAGAAGTTCAAGAATGGATATTTGAGCTGATGTTTTTCTCAATTGATCAACTAGATTATACTGAGTTGGAGAAGAAATAGTTGTTTTAGAGGAACTTCCTTTTAAAACAACCTTTGCTTGACCTCTTGTTGTTACATTAACCTGTTGATATTCTTGTTTTCCTTTGATTTTGATAACATTAATCCGATTATCATCTGTGTGAATGTGATGGATTATATTATCTTCAATATTATGTATACTTTTGGCTTTGGTATCCGATGTTTCCCCCGTTTGGTAGTTTGGCAAAGGATCTTTGAATGCTTGATGATCATCATTGGTATGATGTCCCTCAATTGTAATAGTACCATTGTCAATTAAATCTTGTACTAGATTTTTCAAAGCTTGACAATTGTTTGTTCTATGACCTTTACATCGATGATAATTGCAATAATACGAGTCATTCCATGATGGTGGTTTAACTCATGGCTCATAATCTCTTTGTGGTGTAAGGTAGATAACTCATCAAGAAGTCTCGAGAGCAAGACCAAGAGTTTGACCTAAAGAAGAAAAGTCCCACGATTTGAAAAGAAACGTGCTATTCCAGGACGGATTTGAGTGTTTGAGCATCATCGCATTATTATTGAAATAACAACGATTTTGATTGGCAGTATTTTGATTGGACTGCGTTCTCTTGCTGAAATTTGTCCTTGTTGATTGTTGTTTCCTATGGAATTGTATTTCCTTTGTGGATTGTTTCCTCTGTGGAGCACTTGATAGATTGAAAATAGATGGTCTTGTTCATAAATTATTTGCATCCACTATACCATCATTAACAACATTTTTGTTTCTATTCCAAAACCTTGTTTTATCGTTGTTGTTTTGATTTGATGTACTTGGATTATCAAGTTTTATCACTCCCCTTTTAACCAAGGCCCCTTCAATGGTGATTGTGTTTTCAATCAGCTTTTCAAAGTTATGAGGACAATGAAGGTTAAGCCTATAGCTTAATTCTGGATCAAGGCTATTAATAAAGATATCCATCTTTTCCTTTTCAGCAATAGGACGAGAATATCGTGCAAATAACCTTCTCCACCTTTGTAAAAATGTAGTAAAGGGTTCTCCTACTTTTAGTTTCACTTTACAAAGATCAAGCATTGTTATTTGGTGTTGAATGTTGTAGGAGTATTGTGAGATAAACTGATTTATCAACTCCTCAAAAGTTTTGATAGGTGGAGTGATTTTTGAAAGCCACTCCATGGATTGTACACCTAGACTTCGTGGAAATAATCGCATCAAGTAAGTATCCTCATAGGCGAATTCAAGACTCATGTTTCGAAAATCCCTAACATGGTCAATGGGATCAGTTTTTCCATTATACCTATCATACTTAGGAATTTCACAATGTTTTGGAAATGAGATCATTTGAAGACTCCTATCAAATGGATAAGGAGATATGTCTTCCAAAACATATTTCTTTGTTGTACCTCCTTGCATTTCCTTTATTTGCCCTTGTAATTATTTTATCTGTTGGTTAAGAGCACTAAAGTCATTAGGAGGAGTTTCATGATTTTGTTTAATCCCTTCTATGTCAAAGGTGTGAGGCAACTTAGCTCCTTGATTAGCTAATGAAAGAAAATATTTTTCTTTGTTACGTTCTAGAATTCTTTCCATAAGAGTATGGAATTGGGGATCTTGTTCTGCTTCTTGAAGCTTTTCTTCTGTTAAATCATCAAGATTAAATGTTTCCTCTTCTTTTTCATTTCGGTCACCCATTTTAATAGTTGTGGTTTCTCCCTCGTCTTTTTCCATTTGTTTTTGAGATCTCGTGAAGACAGGCATAGATTTGTGTCCAAATTTTACTCACTTTTGATCAAAAGAGTGAAATAGTGCAATTTATGTGATATATATGAAAGTCAAGATAGAATGAAGATTCTATTACTTACACAAAATTTCTAATCTTATAGCTTGTGTTGTTCCCTAAGTGAAAGGATGAAAATCCTGTTAGCGGGAATATAAGCAAAAGATCAAGAAAAGGATGGTTTTGCACTTTATGAAATTTTGATCATGGCTTTGTAAAATGATGGATTTTATGATAGATGCCCAATGTATTCTAAGTTCTCTATTGCAAAATTTGATTTGGACGAGTAGAATATTCGATTGCGGGTTGGGGAATATAACTGAAACGGATGCGTTGACTATGGTTATGCCTTTGAGAAAGGGCTCTTCTTTGAAAATAAGCTTGTGAATACAAGGGCTCTATGGCATAATCATCTGAAAGACCTCTAACACAATCATGATACCTATGAAGAAAGGTTCTATATTTGAGTAAGACTTTTCGACTTTGATATAGGAATCGTTGCTTCTTCAATAATTTCTTGTGGTTGAGGGGCTTCTTTGGCTTCTTAATCCTTTTGGAAACGGATTTCTTTACAAATTTTGTGGATTTCCAATCTCGTAACATGAGATTGATCAATATGATAATGAGTGTTTTGGATGATCTTTATCTAAATTAATGTAGTGAAAACACATCAAACAAATTTAAAACAGTTGTTTTAAGTCCTATGCTAAACATCAAGTGTATAACCAAAATGTTTTTCAAAAAGTGTTTTAACGGGTTTTACACATGACAAGCACTTCAAACAGACTCACTCTTAATTCTCAAGTAGGTCATCATAGCAATCAACAACCCACATCTTAGAACTGCGGTCGACTCACACAGCCGTGTCACCCCCTTTGTGCGCCTTCGTTGTTTTGTATTTTCTAGGTGCTGCATCAGAGTGACGGAAGTGGATACCGGATCCCCTGAGAAAACAATCCTTGGCAGTTATATGGTGAGTATCTTGGGGGTAGATTCTTCCCTCCCCTGCACTGTAATTGAAATGATGTTTGGATACTGACTCGGTTAGTTACTACACTAGGTTCGTAGTAAGGATTTCCGTTCGGTGCGGAAAATGATAGACTCCCTCGAGAGACCTTCCTACCTTTAGAAAAAAGGCTTTGGGGATGGTTATCATGCACACTACCGTCAAAAGAGGGCTCTAATTTTTCTTTAAATTTTAGAGGGGTGAATAGCCTGCAAGCCACTGAACCCACTTGAGCTCTTGCCCTCTTAGTGAGTACTTTTTCCACAAGAGTGCGCCTCTTGCTGGTTTTAACAAAGCTGTAAAATGGATAAAAAGAAATAGGTGAGTTTGGCATTTTGATCACCCAGTTAAGGGGAGAGCATAGGCCTATCACCGAAGACAAAGCAAACAAAGGTTCAATTGTTAAGCACCAAATGAAAATTTTCTAAACTAAGTGAAGATGTTGCTTCACATAAACAAAAAATTCATTTTAAGCCTAAATTGAAAAATGAAGTGTCTATCCTAGGATTGCTTCGTTTTACCTTAGATGACTACCCTAGGATTGGTTAATTTTATGCTTAAATGACTACCCTAGGATTGGTTAATTTTATGCATTTAAATGACTACCCTAGGATTGGTTAATTTTATGCATTTAAATGACTACCCTAGGATTGGTTCTTTTTATCCTTTTATATTATTAACTGTCCGCGGCTGCATCGGAATCAGTTAGATTTTTTTACAATTACAAATTACAAAGCTGCCTTTTAAAAGTTGCGCTGCAACAGACATTATTGGCGCTGCAAAAACAGTTAAGGGCACTGCAAAAACAGTTAAGGGCGCTGCAAAAACAGTTAATGGCGCTGCAAAAATAGTTAATGGCACTGCAAAAAAATTTAAGGGTGCTGCAAAAATAGTTAAGGGCGCTGCCAAAACAGTTAAGAGCGCTACAAAAATAGTTAAGGGCGCTGCAACAGTCTTCAAATGCGCTAATCTGGAGATGACCTTCCCGAAACGTGTTGTTTGCGCTATTCCGCTGTTTTTTTCCTGTAATCAGTCAAAAGAAGCTGCAAAAAGATGTTAAAAAGGGGGCAAGAGCCCCACGGTGGGCGCCAAAAATGTGTAATGTTTATTAATGGTTAATCTAATTGAAAACAAAAACACCAAATGAAACATTAATCTAAAGAAAACTAACTAAAATTAAGCAAACTAGTATTCTTCAGAGCCGTCCCATTTTCTCTATCTACAGTGATTCTTTTGAAGCTATTGCTCTCAGATTATGTAAGCTAGGCTTCCTTCAAATGGCAACTTGTAGAACGAGTATACAAATGAAAATGCTTTACTATTCTATATGCTGATGAAGATGAGATTGATGATATGGATTGGACAGGGGCTGTGGATTATGCACAGGGGCTGTGAATAAGAGATATCATGATTCTATTGCTATTGCTATGATTCTATGCTATTTATGCTATGAAAGTACTCTATGAATGCTATGGATGCTATGAAATTTTCCTATAGTTTACTTGCTTAAACTTCTATATGATTTGGAGCTCCCGGCAGCTGTATTTATAGATTTTGCGTGCTCCATCCTACCGGGCAAGAATCTACTACCGTGAGATCATTGTCCGTAAGTTTGAATGGTGGTGAGAGATGGAGAGGTTGAGAAGAAATGGGGAGGTTGAGGTTGGAGAGAAGGATGGATTCCCTGCCTTCAACCCACGGAACAAGTCAGCATTTAAACGTGAGAAATTTAATTTCTCTGCCAACCGCTTGTTTCCCTGAGTTGAAGATAAATCCTTAAATTTGCACAAACAAAACAAATTTTATTTAATTTATTGCATTTGGATTTTGATTTTGAAAAACGATAGGAAGATTTAATTCAAAACATTTTGTAACATTTAATTATGATGTGACTTTGTGAAGAATTTGAAATATTTAAAGATTGATTTAATTAAATATTTTTGGAAATGAATAGATTTTTGAATCGAATTAGAGGAATTTTGAAATGATTTTAAGAATGAATATCTAAATTGGATTAGAGGAAATAATTAAATATTTTGGAATTTTTAATTGTAAATGATATTTAGAAGAAGAATAATATTTTAATCTTTATTTGAATAAGATATTCAAACAAAGATTATTGATAATTAATATAAATAAATCGTAATGTTTATTTAATTAATTAAGAAATGAATATGAAAAGATGATTAAATAAACTTATTTATTTAATTGAAATGAAAGAATGAAGAAATATAAATAAATTATTTATATTTATTTATACGCAGATAGAATTCGAAGATTTTAATTAAATATTAAAAATATTTAATTAATTACCAGACAATATGATGTGACCATTTTAAGGTGTATACAATTGGTATCAGATCAGGTTCCTCTGAAGAAGTCCAAAAGCTTGAGGTGATCTGAGATGGCAACATTCAAGAAGGACAGTCCTAGATTTGATGGCACTAACTATTCAATGTGGAAAGCCTTGATGCAATGTCATCTAAAGTGCATTGGTGATTCTTACTAGAAGATTAAAAAAGATCCATACACTATTCCTAAGAATGGTCCCTCTTCTGCTGATGAGATCAAAGATGTTGAAAGTAATACTAGGGCTATTGAAGCTTTGGTGAGTGCTCTGACAGATTCGAAGATGGCTAATGTGATGGTTATGTAGACAACTCATGATATTTGGACGAAACTAGAAACTTTGTATGAAGGAGATGCATAGGTGAAGATGGCTAAGCCACAAAGCTTTTGAAAAAAGGAAAAGTATGAGAACGGGGATGGGTGAAGATGAAAATATCACTTCTTTGCGCAAGAGAGTAAAATGAAATAGTGGGATGGGTATTAAAATGCATTGAAGGGTTCAAAGGAGGAGGAGGGAATTGTGAGCTAAATTTCTCAAACTTTTCTCCTACAAACAAGGTTCATGCTATTGAAGAGTTCAGATCAGTAAACAAGATGACTCAGGAGACATTGACCGATTGGGAAGCGCTTCTTTGTTGCTTTGAAATAAGTGAATTTGGTGAATCTACACCGAAGACTGAATCTGCATTCAAGGCTACTGCATCCGGAAGTAGCAGACAAAGATATAATCTGGGAGAGCGTTCTAGAAAGATATCCAAGTATGATGAAGAACTAAAACAACTTGAAGATAAAGAAGGAGAGGTAGAAGAATTGGAAGCACTGATTGCAAAGAAAGAAGGGAGAGGAAAAGGTGAGTATGAAGATGTATTGCCTATTAAATGTTTTTCATGCAATAAAATAGGTCATTTTGCATCAAGATGTCTTGAAATAGTTCCTAGGTCTAAGCCTATAAAGTCTAGATTCCAAAAGAGATGCTACTTTGTTGAAGAAGCAATGATTGATGATGAGTCTGATAAAGATAATAGAAAAGAAGATGAATGGGTTTTCATTGCTACCATTGAAGATAATCATTGGCTACTAAATCTACTAAAGATGAAAAATATCTTGCAGCCCAAGTTGAAGAAAAATATGAGTGGGTCATTAACAATGGATGCTCAAGCATCATCCCCAATTCGCTGATAAAAAGTAAAACTTGTGAGTCTAGAGAAGTATGACGGGGTGGGGTGATTTGAGATAACAATGCTAGTGGATTTGTGGCAGGATCTATTCTGTCTTGGTGGTAAGGGACAACACTAATGATGTCCTCTTATGTCAGCGCCCAGCACAACTTGTTGAGTGTTGGACAGATCGTTCACAAGGGATATGATCTTCAGTTCAAAGATGGAAGATGCAAGATATGTGGGAGTTCTAGGAATATGATTGCAATAGGAAAACAAACAAAAGGTAACATTTGTCATCTGAATACTACTAGTGGAAGTTGTTTAATTGCTCAAGTAAATGAAAGTTGGTTGTGGCATAAGAGATTGTGTCATGTAAACTTTGACAACATTATCAAGATAAGTTCTACTCAAGCAGTAAGAGATCTGCCTAGATTAGTAAAGCCTACTAATATAATCCGGCAAGGAATGTTAGATGGGTAAAATAAACTGTATTCCTTTCCAGAAAGTGAATAGTTTCATTCAAATGATTTGTTGGAGCTGCTACATGCTAACTTTTGTGGTCCCTCTAGAGTCAAAATTATTCATGGTGAAAGGTACTTTATGTTGATTATTAATGATTAGTCTAGAATGATATGGGTTTCCTTCTTGAGAGAAAAATGTGAAGCATTGGAAAAGTTCAAAAGTTTGCCACAGAAATGAGAAAAGGTCTCAAAATTAAGTGCCCGAGATTTGATGTGAGGTGGTGAGTTCATTTCCAAGGAATTCAACTCTTATTGTGAAGAGCATGGAATTAAAAGATAATTATCTGCTCCTTGAACCCCTCAATAGAATGGAGTTACAAAAAGAAAGAATAGAATAATTTTGGATGTTTCCAGAACAATGATGATGGAATGAAATGTATCTCATGTAATCGGAATGAAGCAGAGTAAGCACTTGTTGTGTATACTTGAATAGGGTAAATGTTAATGGTAATTCTAGTAAGACTCCTATGAGTTATGGTTTCATCATGCTCTACCTAAGTATTTTAAGATCTGGAAGCAAGTGCTTAAGCATCGAGAGATGACATATAGGGCAAACTTGATGCAAGAAGGATGAAGGAATCTTCCTAGGTTACTCCACTCAAAGCAAGGCCTACCCAACACATACACTTTTATGTAGGCTGAAAGTTTTGTAGTGAAGGTAAGCACTATTATTTGTGAAAAACTTTATTTTTCCTTTAAAATGGTCAAATATTCAAACTTCTTGCAAAATACTAATGCATGGGTGTGTGAGACACTTGAAGTTTTGCATTAAAACTAGCTAAGTCATTGAACAATTATATGTTAGAAAGCAATAGTATAGGTCACAATAGAAATTTGGTGCATCACCTCCATAAGAGTTTAGGTTTATTTCATGTCATTTCCTATTTGTTTTCTCAGTAAACAACAATTTAAGTCAATTTAGGTGTAGTATCAAGGGAACCAACCCTCTCTGGAGGTTGATATCAAACTATGTGAGACCACACTTTGTTATATCATCCTATGTTTCATTAGATATTTGAGTTTACAACTTAGCAAGGGTGCATATCTAGATGACAACAATCAGATAGAGAATAAAAATCTCAAGACAAGATTGAAGACAAGTATAAATCTCTCGATCAAATAAACTTGTTTGATACCAGTGTTGATCATATTGTTAGGTTTTGTGATGAGGTGACTACCCTTGTCCCACTAGATGCTAACAAAGAGTTGAATGATGGTTTTTGGACTATGTTTTTTTATGAATCCTTCTCAAGGGAAGGTAATGGTGTTGGTGTTGTGTTGATATCTCTATGGTGAGAAGCACAACTTTTCTTTCAAACTAACTTTTCCCATGTACGAATAATATTGTTGAATATGAAGCCCTATTTCTGAGGTTGAATGGTGTTCACAAGCACATTGTTAAATGCATAAGAATTCATGGAGATTTTGAGTTAGTATTGCAATAGGTAAAGGGTGTGTATGCAGCCAAGGAAAGAAAACTCAAAACTTATAGGAATGTTGTTTGGGACAACATGGAGTTGTTTGATGTCACTGGTATTGAATGGCCAGAAAAGAGTGAAAACTTGGAGGTTTATTCTTTTGCTATTGCAACATTGAGATACAACCTAAATGCATATCTTCCTTTCTACAACATAGTGTTGAATTCTTAGCAAGGTTGACCATACCAAATAACATATTTTGTTGAAGTATATTTGATGAAAACCAATAGATATGTAGATTTTTCAATGGTATGGATGAATTTGACAATCATGTCATTAATTGGAAATCAATGGTTGAAGTAGAGGATGGAAAAGAAACATTGTTTGGGAATGAAATAATATAGCTAAAAATAAATACTATTCACAAAAGACTAAGTTGTCTTGGAAAAAATATTTGACAATGGAGATCAATATAGAAACATAAATAAATCAACTCATGAATATGATGTTCAAGGAGTAAATTTAGGTATAACTAAAAACCCTAACATGATTTATATTGGTAAGAGGCTCAAACCTCATGAGAAAAAAATGCTCATTTCTTTGTTGCATAAGTTCAAAAAATGATTTGCATAGTCTTCTGATGTGCTAAAGCTTATAGGGAGGATTTGTTTCAACACACCATTCCTCTTGAGTAAAATCCTAAACCATTTAGATAGAAACTAAGTTCTATTAGTCCTACCATGACTCCCCAGATGCAAAAGGAGCTTATGAAGATGAAAGAAGCTAGAATTATAAAGTCATTAAACACTTTGAGTGGGTGTCTAATCTTGTTTTGTTAAGAAAAAAGAATGGACAAATAAGATTGTGCATTGATTTCAAAAACCTCTTAAAGACAATAACCCTCTTCCAAGCATGGACCATTTACTGTAGAAATTCATAGGTTCAGAGTTGATTTCCATGATGGATGGGTTTTCAAATTACAACCAAGTGGTTGTAAAAGAATTAGAACAAAATAATACGACATTCACTACTCTGTGGGGCACATATGTGTACATAAGGATGATGTTTGGATTGAAGAATGCAGGTTCAACATTTTAGAGAAATGGACATGTATTTTTCTAGTATCATTAATTGGACCATGGTAGTCTACCAAGAAAGACCCGATTGCATTTTCAAATGAAAGAGGTGAAAATTGTAAGCACCTCAAATTGATTTTTGAAATATGTTAAGATTTTGGGATCTATCTAAATCCCAAAAAGTGCAAGTTTGGTATTGAGGAAGGTAAACTTTTGGGGCACATTTTGTCGAAGGAAGGGGTAAGAATAGACCCCAAACAAATTACAACTATTGATTTCATTCCTCAACCTAAACCTGTAAAAGGAATTTAGTCCTCCTTTGGGCAGATCAATTTTGTTAGGAGATTTGTTTCTAACTTTGCTAAAAAAACCAAAGCCATATATAAAATGCTTAAGAAATGACATATAATTGAGTGGAGTATAGAGCCATCTAAAATAATTCAAGAAAATAAAGCAAATAATTTCTAAAGCCTCTGTATTGATGAGTCTAGACTATTCCAAACAACACCAACTAATTTTTTGCCTCTGCCAATCTTTTATTAATGCTTTTTTTTATCAATAAAAGGTGATGATTTATTAATAATAAAAGGAAATTTACATTATAGCTTGTAATACAAAAAATAACCTTCTCGAGCATTATCCAAAAGGAATTATAACAAACAAAAAAAACACCCATGAGCACCATTCTGCCATTAAATTCAATTAAACCCTAACACTAGAAATTGGAAAAACAACTTCAAATGAACTGTCCCCACCCCTTGGCTCCACCCATAGCTATGCTTTTCTTGAAGATCCGTGGCCCACTAACAGCATCAAAAAACCATTACAACATACCAAAAAAACCAGTTCGTTCATCCTCGGGTTCTTGAAGACGCCGAACATTGTCGCACATTGAAAGCCAAACGCATTCTCCCAACAACATCACATCCCTAACATCGTTCGCTCCACGGCTCCAGAAGTTCTTTTGAATTAAAACCAAAAAACCTTAATGTCATTTTCCTCAAACCACGCTTGCTGTTATATTCCTGACCCGTCGGTTTCTCCTCCTTAGACCACGCTTCTTTCATGGGAAATTACTCAGCACTCTTGCATTCACCTGTCGCCCGGCCACATCCTGTCGATGTAGCTCTATTTTTAGCTTCTCCCACACCTCCGAGATTGTTTGTTTATACTCCTCTCTATCCGTTCATCATCTCCACCTAACAAATGGAATCAACCCTTCTTCGGTGGCCTCATCCATGTCTTCTATACCTTCCGAGACATCGAAACCCACACCCGGCATCGCCCATTCCATGAACGATTCCAATTTTCCTAACAGTGCTTCATCAAAGAGCTTTTGCATTACCCATTTGGTTTCCTTAGCGTCCTCCCCCAGCTCCATTGCCCACACAAACACCATTGATGATATGTCAGCATTTAGACGGCCCCTGTGTGATGCATCCATAAAATGCAGTCCTAAAACCCCAACCACCGCTTCCACCACCGCATTTCGATTTACTTTTAGCACTTGTTTCAGACGTTGCACTATTGGGGGCCCAAAAAAGCCTTTCTATTGCAGTTTTGTGGAGAAACCCCACATTGCCTCCATCTATAAATAGCTCGCACCCTGCAACGCCGCTGAAAACTTGATAAATATGTCACCATATTTTTGATTTTGCTCCATTTAAAACCTGAATGCCTTTCACGTCAACTTCTGGTATATCTGCCAGCTTCAATAAAAACCTTAATTTGCATTTAATACAAAAAAACATACCACTTGGTGGAAATTAAAAAAGAACAGTGAAGAATCATCAAATTCCCATATGCCACCTAGTTCCTAAGCGTCCTTCACCTTCAAACTACACCCGTCATTTTCCTCGCATCCTTCAAAGGACTGCCACTTGAGGAAAGAAATTGAATTCTTTTTGTCCAAAAGATTACAATTCCCTATACACCACCCGCGATTTCAAAAATCACCAACAAACCCTTTCATTTCGTAGAAAAGTCAAACAGCCGCAAAAGCTTTTTATAAATACCCCAATATCCGCCACAAGCCAACCTAAAAATTCATTAAAAAATGCCATCCCTAAGATCCTCAATGGTTATTTTTTCAATTTCCTCAAAAGACATGGCCCACTTGGATAAAATATCCACCTCCCTATTCCCATATCTCTTTATATGACTAACCACAAAGTCCTCGAAGGTTTCCAAATCTTTTGAAATAGATTTGATAAAATTTTGAAGATGCCATGCCTTCATCTCCCCAAATTTGATAGCCTGAATAATTATTAAGGAGTCCCCTTCTAAATGCAGTTTCCTTACCCCAAATTGTTTAGCCAGCTTTACAGCCAATAAAGCTGCTTTAGCTTCTACCAAATTATTAGTTCCATCATCAAGCTTTTTTGCTGCTAAAGCAATTGTGTTTCCAAGATGATCTCTAAGGATCACGCCTGCACCAAATAGGCCAGGGTTACCTTTGGCTGCCCTGTCAAAATTTGCTTTAATCCAACCATTCATAGGTTCTGTCCATCTCACCACATTTTTAGATTCAATGCCAGATTTCACTTTTACAGATCCCGGCCAGGATTTGATCCAGATACTGGGCCACTCCTTTTGTATTCTCCTATCCTCCAAAGAGAAAGGATTGCGTAGATTCTGTGGCTGGGAGACTGCATTGCTCACAACCTCTTCAATACTATGCTCAATTCGCCATAGAACTCTTGTCAAAGATTCACTTTTCTCTACAAAAATTCTCCTATTTCTTTCTTTCCAAAGCTCCCATATCACCAATGAGGGCGTCACCACCCAAATGCTAGACAAAAAGGAACCTTTCATCATTCTTAGCCAGCTTTCAAAAACCTCACTCACTGTCCTTTGCATCAGGCCTTGCCACCCCAACTTTTGTCGCACAAAATCCCAACACCTTGTAGCCATCTCACACTGTAATAGCATATGGTCAACCGATTCTCATCCTTATCACATAGAACACACTTGGATGGGCCAGAAAAACCCAAACACTTCCATCTATCACCAGTCAAAATTCTACCCTTGCTAGCTAACCAAGTGAAAGTTCCTGCTTTTGGAAGAACATGCTTATTCCAACATAAATCTTTTGCCCAAAAGATCTCCCTCTCCAACGAGTCCAAGAGTTGATAGCCAATTTTAACCGAATAACAACCGATGGAGGACCCACACCAGACCAATTTATCTTCATTCCCTAAGATAAAAACTTTCCTTCCTTGCAACAACCTCTTCATACACTAAATTTGCTCGTCTGAGAGCTCCTCCCCCACAACATCTTTCCAAACCCATTCATTGCCTAAAGATCCTTGCTTTAAAGTTAAGTAGTCACGAACCTTAGTTCCCCATTTTAGAGAGAAATACTGTTTGAGAGCCATCAGATTAGGCCCTTGACCAATGTTTGGAAAATCATCCCACAAGTCCTCCTAGAAATTAGCCTTCATACCATTGCCAATTTTCCATGAGAGATGGTTTAGAACCATAGGTCTACAAGACACAATAAAATTCCATATCGCAGATCCTTTTGGAGGATTACAAATTGTAAAGATTCTTTGCTCCTCATTTGAATCAAGATATTTAGCCTCTAAAATTTTAACCCACAATAGCTCTGGGTTAGCATATAAATTCCACACTATTTTTGCTCCAAGAGCTTCATTTAACAACTGCCAATTCCTTAGACCAGCTCCACTGCTAACCTTAGCCTTGCATATCTTATCCCAAGCCAGCAATGGGATTTTATCTTCATCACTAGCCCCATTCCAGAAAAAATTTCTCATACGCTGACCTATTGAATTCAAAACCTTCTTAGGGATTTTTAGGCACATCATAGAATAAATGGGAATAGCAGACACCACCGATTTAAGCAGTAAAATTCTTTCAGCAGAGGTAAGCCATTTACTCTTCCAGCCATCCATCCGCTTCATACACGAGTCCACAAGATCCTTCCATAAAATAGTTTTATCCACCCCTCCAAACAAAGGGATACCTAAATATTTACTTGGGAGAGATCCAACCTTCATTGCAAGAATCTGACTAATATCCAATTGACGTTGAATAGGGGTATTAAAAAAGAAAATTTTGGATTTTCGCCAATTGATGCATTGGCCTGAGGCCAAGCCATACATATCAAGTGTGCTTTTCATCACCCTGGCTTCTCTCAAAGAAGCATCCCCCATCAGAAAGGTGTCATTAGCAAACTGCAAATGTGAAATAGCCTCAACACCCTCCACCACTTTAATGCCTTTCCAAAGGCCTTCATTACATTTACGAGAAATCAACCTTCCCAAAACCTTAGCCAGAATAATAAAAAGAAAAGGTGACATAGGATCACCTTGCCTGATTCCCTTGCTAGAATCAAAGAACCCTTAAGGACTTCCATTAACCAACATAGAAAAACATGGTGTGCTAATGCAGCTTTCCACCCACGCTCGCCATTCCAACCCAAAACCAAACTTCTCAAGCACTTTCAGCAGGAAATTCCTATCAACCTCATCATACGCTCTTCTTATATCCAGCATTGACCGATTTGGAGAGAACCCACTCTGTTCAACAGAAATAACAAACTTTAACACCAATTTTAACCTGTTAGCAATGACTTTTGCAATAACTTTATAGATCGTGTTACATAAACAGATAGGTCAGAAGTCCTCAAAGGTATTAACCACAGACTTTTTCGGAATTAGAGCTATAAAGGAGTTATTTAGCTCCTTAAGAACCAAACCATTTCTCTTGGATTCTTCGACCACCTCCTTGATATCATTACCAAAAACATCCCAAAACTTTTGAAAGAAAATTGCGGGGAAACCATCAGGTCCAGGGGCTTTATCCCCACCTAAACCAAATAAATCTTTCTTCACTTCCTTTAGAGAGACTTCCTCCATAAGCATATTATTTTCTATATTAGTTATACAACTTGGAATGACATCCAATATATTAGAAATAGCATCTGAACCAACAACCCCTGTATTAAAATAGTCTGAGTAGAACCTAACGACCTCCAAGTTAATTTGATCAACATCAATCAAAGTTTCCCCCAAGCCATTCTTAATTGATAAAATTTTATTAGTGGATTTGCGAACCTTAACATAATTATGGAAGAACTTGGAATTCCTATCACCATCTTTCAGCCATGTTTCCCTAGACTTCTGTTGCCAGAATATTTCCTCGCACGCTAGGGCTTCAAAGTAATCTTTATTTAGCTTCTTTTCCAATTAAAAGTCCACATCTCTCATCCCATTTTCAATAACCTTAGTGTGCAGGTCACTTAACTTTTTCTCTAACATTAGTTTTTCATTAAAGATGTTTTTGAAAGACTCTCGATTCCAAGCTTTTAAACACTCTTTAACATATTGAAGCTTCTTGAAGAAAATGAACACTTTACAGCCTATCCAACTTGGAGCATTCAACCACCAGCCCTTAACCAACTCCTTGAAATTGTCTGCCCTAAACCACATCGCTTCAAACTTGAAAGGGCACCTGTCTAGGGTAGAATCTTCTTGAATCCTCAAGCTAATAGGATAATGATCCGAACCAGAAATGGGGAGAATCTCCACCTCACACGCCCAATTCACTGAGGTCCAATCTCCAGCCAAGAAAAATCTATCTAATTTTTCTGCAATATTTAGAAAACCCCTCCTTCTATTAGTCCAAGTAAAGTCTCCTTTCTTAAAATGAACTTCACACAACCCATTGTTTAGAACAAAGTCACTAAAATCTTGTTGACTCTGCCCAGCCCAACATACACCCCCAGATTTATCAGAAGGCCACAGAACATCATTAAAGTCTCCACCCAGGAGGAATAGACTATCTCCATTTACACTTAGATGCATAGATATATCTTGTCATAACACCTTTTTCTATACAGAATTGTTTGGGCCATAAATATTGAGAATAAAAAAACAATTTCTCAATTGTTTAGATTCCACCTTTACCCATTGCTAGTTTTTTTCTTGTTTCACAGATTGGACATCAACCATAGAGGAATTCCAAAGAATTCCCAAACCACTCGAAGCACCTTCAGCCCCGACTAAGGTGCAATTCCAATGGGAAAAACACCTTGTAAAAAGAGAAAAATTAGTTTCTTTTACCTTTGTTTCTTGAAGCAAAAGTAAAGCCAGTCTCGTTTGATCAAGACATCTTTTGATCAAACGAATCTTGTTAGAGACATTGCAGCCCCTAACATTCCAAGATAAGATTTTCATGGCTTTCGGGGGAAGGCGTAGCCTTTCCCCGACCTTAATTTACTTTGGCCTGCAACATTGCCTGCCAATTCTAGCCTCATCCTGTTGGTTTTAGGACCTCTCCTCTTTTTCTCCCCTAACTTTACCTTGTTGTTTACGGCTAAAGTTTTTTCTATGGTTCTCTTTTCAACAATGTCTATGTTGTCATGTAGCCCCAGAATATCTACCTCCCCACCATCCTCCTCTGAATCTGACTCAGAAGTTGCATTTTCCAAGTTCCCACCACTATCTCAAACCCCTTCAAAGGCATTATCTAAATTTCTAATAGGAGATATTGGGATATCCTTGTACACTTGATCTTCCAGCTCAATTCCATGTCTCTCCATCATTGGTGAAATGCCTGCAAATTCAACTATATCCTCATGTACTTGTTTTTCCAAACCCAAAACATCTGCCAGTTGAACCAAACTGCACTGATTCACCTTAGCTTCCTTAGAAGTGTCCACCTTAGGCCTGGAGTCTGAGACAATAGAGGTGCATTGAATAATGTTGGAAAAATTGCTATCCTGGAAACAAACTTGCTCCATAAAGGGTGTAACTGTATAATGAGGTGAACCCTCTTGTCTTGCCAAAAAAATATTCTCACTTCTAATGTCCTCCAGACCCATTGAAATCCCCATTGCCGGTTCCATGATAAAGCCTTCCTTTTGCCCCAAGAACAACTTGATGTTACTATCCGCTGAGTAAACACGAGCAAGCAACCTCTAAGATTGCACTTCATTGGTGCCCGCAAAAGTGGAATCTATTTCTGCTTTCAGAAAACCTTCCCTGACCTCTTCCACTCTCGGTTTGAAAATACCCCAAGAGCATTTTGACTCCCAAGGCTAAGAATCAAAAGTATTATTAGCCCTTACCTCTGAGAGGTTAATTATTTCTTCTGATAAAGAGTTTTGAGCAGGATCTTTACCTTTTTCATTTAGAATGCAACCCTTGTTAGAAAGCACTTTTCCCACACAACTCAAGCATTCAAAGGGATTATCAACTATTTCTAACTTCTAACGCCAAATGCCTTCCCTTGTATGCAATTCTATAGTTTCTGGCAGAGTGTGGATCCCTTGTCTCATTACACAAATCTTGGGATAAATGCTGAAATCAAATCTGTCCACCGACTCCTCAGACTTCACAAAGCCCCCCAGCTTACTGCCTATCTTTCGCAAGGTTTCCGAGTCCCAATACTCATGAGGGAGGTTTTTCAATTTTATCCAAACTGGGATTTCTTCTAGAGTTGTTTCATTTGGGTTAAAGTTCGAGGTCCAATCTTTAATGAGAAACCCTAACCCTTCCATTACAAACGGGCCACTATCAATGATCCAGTCTTTGTCTTGTGCAGACTTACAAATCACCAGATAAAACCCATTCTCCAGAGTTTTAAGTTCACATTCTTTTCCCTAGTTTTGATCACACCAAGCCCTTATTTTTGCAAAAGCTGGCCATTTTCCCCCCCACTTCATAAAGAAAGATTTTTCTTTTAAGAACCTAACAGTATCACTCCATTCACTATTATCTAAAAGCAGTGAGGTTAAAGTTGTAAGAGAGATATTCGGTGATACCTGACTTGAACCAACTTTTTCCAATTGAACCTTCAGTCTCCAGAACTTTCCTTCCACCCGTCTAAAATCCACCTTCTCCACTAAATGCCACGACCTAAACCGCTCTCCCTTCTTTGGGTGGAACCAACCATTCTGGCCTTTGTTGTTTTGATTCCCTGCCCTAAAACCCTTCTTCATCGGAGCCTGCCAAGCCTAATTCTTACTAGCCCATCTAGTATTTTGAGTGTTCCAGTTCCAATGTTTATTGAATGGCCATTGAGCCTGACTCCCTATGCTATAAACCCGATCCCAGTGTTTTCGAAAACCTTCCCTTAATGGTTAACAAAGCGCGTTGCCCGATTCTTAATGTTTAAAATTAAAAATATCAAGATTTAATTGTTACTAACAGATATTAAAATAATTTAAATTATACATAAATTATATTTAAAAAAAAATGTTAATAAATGATTTTTTTTTTCAACTATAAAATTTCTATAATTAATTTTTGATAAAATATTTAAAAAATTATTGCTCAAATAACAAATTTTGTGATGAATCAAACTTCCAAAATAAAAGTACGACACTTCAAAAATAAAAATTATCATGCTATATAGGTAATTGCAAAGTGAGCCCGCGTGACTACTATCACGTTATTGTTTTGTTTTTATTAAACCACGAGAAAGAAAGAAATTGCAGGTGGAGTGGTATACAGATCTCTACAGGTTGCCGGGTATGGTAGAAGCACATTCTTCCCTAGTTTCACATTTACAGGGTTATTCATCTCTTGGCGAACTTGAGAAGACACGTTCAAGGCGTTGTTTTATATTTTATTGTTTTATTTGTGTGTTTTAGGAGAGGAACGGAGGGGAGTCGAGGAGAAGAAAAATAAATCCTCGCAGGCAAAGAGAAATCTCAGTAAAACAAGTGAAACTTTGGGCTTAGTCGCGTTTCCTTTAACTAGGGTTTCTAGATTCATCAGAATGAGCCGCGGTACAGGAGCCGGGTACGATCGACACATTACTATATTTTCACCGGAAGGTCGACTTTACCAAGTCGGTTAGTTCATTTCTTTTTTACCTAAAACCCTTGAAAATTATTCATAGAGTTAGGTCAGGCGTTCATTATTATTTTCATTGTTTTTATGTGGTGATTTCCCTTTGTGGGATAGTCTTCGCCTTTGAGTCTTCCATTAAATTTTCTGGGCATTTGCACTCGGCCATGTCTCTTGGAGTGTCCAATTTTAACATTACATGAATCAAATGTGGAAAGAATGCTTATTAGAACAATTGTTCATATTATTACTGTTTTGATAAGTTGTGCGAAAGCTCTTTTTGGTTTAGTAGAGGGAGAGATGGGTAAACACTCTTTGTAAATGCGCAGCGGGAGCTATGGGCAAACACTCTTTCAATTTGCCTGAGGGGGCAATGCTAAACTCTCCTTTATCTCATTGAGGGCCCCATCGGTAAATGCTTTTTCAAATTTCGCCGATCATCAAGGGGGGCTGTGGCTAAATACACCTTTTAATCTTATGGAGAGTGTTTTGCCATTACATCCGTTACACTTTTTAATTTGCGATCGTACCTAATGTAAACAATGGCTTCGGAAGCGGAACTTCTTTTTCTGAAATTTTTGGGCTCTAAGCCTGCTGGAGTTTAAAGACCTTTTCGTTGATGACTTGCCATCTTGATCAGTCAGCTCTGTCCCAAGGACATATAATTGATACATCAATACTACGAGTTTGTAATTTAATTGATAAGATGATTTCTAGTTCAATATTGCTTCTGGATTTGATTGTGTTGGAATTTTTGCATCAATATTGAACTATAAAATTCCAACACAATCAAATCCAGAAGCAATATTGAACTATAATATGGATTGTGGAAACTTGATATCATTAATAAGATGATTTCTTTTGTGACAGATGGTATTCTGATGCCCTGACATCAAAATTTTACTTAAATTGTTTGTAGGAAAGGTCCCAAGTGTGTCTGTTGCATTTGGTTTGAGGTTAATGTTGATTTTGTGATTTGAATGGCAGAATATGCGTTTAAAGCTGTCAAGGCCGCAGGTATTACATCCATCGGTGTTCGTGGTCAGGATTCAGTTTGTGTTGTAACTCAGAAAAAAGTACCGGTATAATATTATTTTTCTTGTGCGCTAGAAGCTATTTTCTTTTGAATACTTTAAGGTTTTTCCAATTAACAATTTATGAATTATTATGTTTATTGGTAAATCTTGGGTGCGGTTTATATTCCATTGTTAACACTGTTCTGGGTAAGTGTACTCAACGTCATTAAGATTTGTAACCATAGGTCTCAGTCATAATCTTTAGATCACAGGCTTACCATTTGTTTGCCGGAATTTTTGCTATGGGGACTTGAGGCTTGGTCATGGCCTTACAATTGCTCCCCATTTATCATTATAACTACAACCATAGACAGGAATCTTGTGCTTTTGAATGCTTTCCCCTTTCTCAATTTGTAATACTTACGTTTTTGTCTTTTTTATATGCAGGACAAGCTTCTGGACCAGACTAGTGTTACCCATCTTTTTCCAATTACAAAATTTATCGGTTTGTTAGCAACTGGAATGACAGGTATGATTGTTCTTTTGTTTGGTAAATAGTAATACTTGCTAAGCTATATTTTCAATTTTGCTTTTAATATAGTGTGGGTTAACCTTCGATCACATTCTTAAGAGTTGTAAAGTTGAGCCATAATTGAATTTAAACCCATGTCATGATCTTACAATTGTACCCCATTACTATTACGTTACAATCCTTTGGACAGTATAATTTTTTGATGTATTTTTCTACTTTCGTTTCCATGTTGTGGGGCCAGCTAGGATTTTGCCTATTTGCTTTGTTGAACTTAAGTTTGGAAAGTATGACTGAAAACCTCTCCTTGTTATGAAAGTAAGGTAAAATCAAAATGAGGGATTTAAGGCCTCAGCCTCTGGGATTGTAATGTCATAAATTTTAAGTATGAGAGTCTCAGTCACTTTCCAGCCCTGGGTGGGATTTCAGACTTTCTCATACTATCATGCCTTCCCTTCGTTCCATGCACCCCCACTTTCCAGATCCTTTGCCTTCTGCAGCCTTTTGGGTTTTCATTTCCCTTAGTATGTTGGTATCGTGTAAGCTGTATCCCCCAACCCCCAATCTTTGCTGGTATCAATATCCTGATTGACTTGATCCCTGCTCCTGTCTGCGTCAAGTATCCGGGGTTGTGGACCTTTGCATTCCCTTGCCTCTTGGCATCCTTCCATCCCATTTTTTTGAACCCTTTGAAGAGCACACAGAAAATACTGAGGGGGGCGGGTGAGGGGTGAATCAGTATTTTAAACACACAAAACCTTATGAATCAGAAATCAAAACAGCAAGAACAACAATGAACAAGATGAACACGGATTTCACGTGGAAAACCTTTTTGGATAAAAAACCATGGCAGAACAGTTGCTTTCATTAACTTCAAAGGGCACCAACCCAGTTTACAAGTGAGCACCAACTTCAAACAATTGAAACACCAACTCCAATGTGAGCACCAACTTCAAACAACTGAAACACCAACTCCAACGTGAGCACCAACTCACTGATATTACTCACAACCCTGCAGCTCTATTCTCTTGATTCGAAATACGTCCTTTCATATGCACACTCTCTTCAAACTGAGCACAAACATAATCTGAACACCATCTCTGTTAGAATATTTAATTCTTATGTATTAATGGTCAATTTTATATTATTAGTTTAGTTCAGTTTTATATACTGTTTCTACAGTATCAGGTAGGTAGAGTTGGTTAGTTCATTAAATGACTACAGTCTTGTGTAGTTTCTTTATATTGTAACCTCTTTTTCTGTTAATAGAATATGTTTTTACCATTCACATTGTATCAAAGCCGACTAGGGTTTTTGCGCGCCTTTGTTTTGAAATTTTCGTGGGTTTTTCTGAATTAGAATCGTGTCCTCTTTAAGAAAAAAAACTCATGATCTTCTATTTTGTGTTTGAGGTTGCAGTATCAGGTTTTTTCAAAATCGTGACCTACTGAAACCTTCTGGGCGCATTTTTTTTCTCTAGGGCACGCGATTTAAAGCCCTTTCTGGGCTTTTTTTTTTAAACGTGTTTTTTCTGGTTGAGTTCGTTCTCTTTCTGTGCGCGCAACTGCAAAACCCTCCTGGACGCGTTTCTTCAGAGACTTAAGGCGTGATTTTGATTCCACCTGGTCGCGTCTCTGCTTGTTGTTTTAGGTCGCATTTTTTTACTTCGTTGGACACCTTTTTTCTTTTTCTTTTTTTTCTTCTGAAAAAAGACCTCAGTTCTGGCTGCAATTTTTTCTCAAGGTCATTTTTTTGGGTCTGCGTTTTAACGCAATTTGCTCTTGCAAACTCACAACACTTCTTGAATTTTTTCTGCAATTTTTGAAGCTTTCATGGCCGCCTAGGGTTTTGACCCTCAGTTTGAAGTTGAAATTTTATTTTGATTAGAGATTCCTAGTGAGTTTTTCGAGAGCTCAATTGGGTTGGTCTCCGATTTTTCTGGGTGTCTTGAAGTTTGTGCCTCAAAATTTGTGCAAGTGGGTGTTGACGAAATTTTTTTGGTATTCAAAAATTTTTCTAGGTTTTCAGCATCATTTTCTGGGTACTCTTCAAATCTTCTGGGTTTTGTCTTCAAAGTGCCTCGAAATCTATGCTAGGGTTTCTGCTTTGAATTTGTGTTTTTGTTTTCGTTTTGCCTTCACCTGTTTGACCTCAGTGTATGTGATGGCATCTTTGACAAATATAATGCTCAAAAGCAGCCAAAAGTTCAATGGGAAGAATTACAACACCTAGAAGCAGTGCATGATTATGATCTTTGAATATTGGTGTCTTGATCAAGTCGTTTTGGGGAACTCAACCTGTCCCACTATAGCCGGAAAGTATCAAGACAAATGGGATGAACGCAACTGGGAAGCTGTCATGCTCATCAAGCTTTCAGTAACTGACGACCAACTGCCACAAGTGCCGTCAGGCAAAACAATTGTTGAGGTCTGGACGTACCTAAAGGATCTCCATGAAACGTCAGATGAGAGTTGTGTTCTCTCTTAAGAACATGCTCTTTCGATAATGATGGACGAGAAGACCACTCTCTAGGAGCATTTGACAAAGATAAAGGAAATTCGTGACCAGTTGGAGGCAATTGGACGAACAATGGAAGAAGAGGACACGGTCGTTATTACTTTAAAAAGTCTGCCTAAGTCTTATGAACATTTCATTGAGACTCTCAACATTACGTCTGGTGATGTTGATCTAAAGTTTTCAAAGTTGTGTACTATCCTCTTGCAGCAAGATCGCTGGAGACAACAATTTGGAAGCAATACCAGTTCCACCTCCACAAAGGAAGCGTTCTCTGCCAAATCTTCTGCTAAGAACAAAGGGAAGGCGCAAACTTCTCCTTTGAAAAGCTCTGGTTCTTCTCAGGACAGCAAGAAAAAGAACGTTTAGTGCAATTATTGCCATAAATATAGTCACATGAAGGCTGACTGTCGCATTCGATTGGCTTTTGAACAAAAGAAGCAGGGAGGGTCTCAACAAAGGCAAATGTCATGGAGCACACTGAGCAGAAAGAATTTGCATTCTATGCGTTTATGGCCAAGAGAACAACAGATCCAGTACACTCTTCTGCTTGGTATATTGATTTCGGAGCATTGCGATATTTTACTCATTGTCAGGATTGGTTCACCAAATTCTAACCATTC
>VDFB02036003.1:0-45721 GCA_007258455.2 Sequoia sempervirens | reverse complement strand
TTCAATCAATACAAACACATATAATGAACAACTGACCAATGGACGATAATCATGCCCCCTTCAATGTGACCATGCTTCCTACAATTTTTCTCAGCTATTGTGATTAAAAGTCATCTCGTCTTTAAGCCCTTGCAATTATTGCAAGGACAACAACATTTCCCATCACCCTTTCTTTTCAATCTAGCCCACAATCTATCAAGTGTCTCTTCATTTTGTTCTGGACTAATATTATCTGACATGATTTTTCTTTACCAAGCTTGACTATTTAAATCTTCAAAAAATATCAAACTCACACTCCAATAATTTTATTCATAGACAAAATATAGTCTAATAATTCGAGCATTTTACACTAAAAATTTGTATGCAACCACCCCTAGGCAAAGAGAAGATAATCAAGTTAATGACTCCAAAACACTTCTTAATAAACTAATCTAAAATTTATTAAATTCTGATTTTACTATGATTTTAAACCGTTACACTTAAAATCAGAATATTGAACTTGATCACAAAATTCCTACAACAATGGAGGTAGCGAGCTAGTAAGAGCAAGTGACCCATTCCTATGGAGCAATGAGTCAGAATTATCATTGCTAATGTCAATACGGATTTATCCTTTTAGTTAAAGATGCAATGTGTCATTACTTATGACGAGCTTATCCCTAGGGCCCTCAACATTGAGAGAGCCCTAATAAAAAATAACAGAAGCATTGGTAAGAGCATGATTAGGGTACAAACCCTAGGCCTCTGTAGAAACATAAATAATAACTATAGCGGATTAGTGAGGTTGCAATACCAGAAAGATTGAGACAATGTAGGTAATAAAAAAATCTTGCAATCTAAATATTTTAGCCAATAACAAGCACACTATGTAGCTTACTGACATTTGTAAATGCAATCTACGATAAGAAGAATGACAGTCACTTGAGATGTGACAGTCAAAAACAAGCTAAGCAGTGACAAGATAATAAAGTTCAAACCTTGCATAGTAAAGTGGAGATTTTAACAGTGAGTTTCCTTACCCCCTTGCTGACCTTAAGGGTTTTTCAAATGCTTTTGATAGTGTTAGACAAGGCAAATGCAATCAGGGAATGACTGTCCAAATGAAGTAACAGTGGTAATCATAGGTTCAATGTTTCTTCTTAGCCATTAATATTGTATAATGGAGGTAATGGATTGCATGTTTACATGTTTGAGACTCACCAAAGATGGGAAAAATAGTGAATAATACCTTGTGGACTGCGGAAGTGCCCAAATAAGGTTGAAGGATCTTAAGAACTACAATAATACCATGAAACAATGAGTCCCCCGTAGTAAGTAGGCAGCCTATAGGCATAGTTTGATTTTATAGAAGGATGCTCCAAGGAAAGGAATCTCAAGGAGGTGAGTGAGTTGTTTGAGATTGTACCGAGGGGTGAAATACCTAGTCTTAAAGGAAGTTAGCAAAGCAAGAAATGCGCAAAAATTGAATCGCATTACAACAAACACTCACAATGTTATCTCCATAATGCCTGAGTTTGAAGACAAAAATTTCATTGCATCTTCGTATGATGAAAGTGGTGAGCTTAATGGTCAATCACTGGCAACCATGATTTTAAAACATGCTATTGTGCTTATGGAGGCAACATTTTCAGCAAGGCAGTGAGTGGTGGTTTAGAACAATGGCAGGTATGAAGGACTTGCTTTATATGCATACTATGCAGTCTATCTTAAGACATCGTTCTTAGAAGAGATTGAAGGTGGATTATGGAACTCAAGGGTTACCATGAAAAGGAATAAAGCAAAGACTGATATCTATTTAAAAGCCACGGTCATGAATATATTAAAGATGTCACATGCAAAAACCTAGTAGCTAGAGTAATGAATACAGTGCCAAAGAGGATAGTGTGCTAGGGCAGATTTAGGAGATCTTCACATTATCTAATTACAGGGAAATACATTATTTATTTATTTTTTTAATTAAAATAAATCATTCTAAACCCTATATAGGATACATTGATACTTCAAAAGCCTCTGAAGGAATTTCAGATTATGCAAATATATGTCAAGTAACATTCATAAGGTTTAGAAAATCTTGATCACTCTTCTAGAATAGCCCATTAAACATGGGTTGTGCTTGAATGCACCTACAATTGATTTAACACAACCACTTTGAATATCAACCAGAGTTATAGGCTCTTTATTGCAGCAAGAGTTAATCACTCTTCGATCATGCTATAATTACATCATATCCTGCTAAACTTGAGACAACCTGAATGCACCCAATGATGATTGACACCTACATTATACAACCTGAATTAACTACATTATATGAGTGCCTCCATTTCTATCACAACATAGCCACATTAAACTTGGGTCACACATAAATGCATCATGTATTTGTTATAGCACAACTGTGCCACATGACCAATAGAGTTATGGATCACATAATTACAGTCACAAGAATTTGTTCCTTGGTTGTGATCTTATGGTGATTCCACACAACAAAATCTAGACATGAAATTCTCAAAACCCTAAACCTCTAAAAATGAAATCCGATGAGATGTTGCTTTAAAATATGATTTTCAAACCTAGAACTACAAATCTGACTTCACAATCCAAATTCTGCAAAACAATGACTACCCCTCAACCTCGGGTGATATCTTCTTGATTTTTTTTCTAATTTTTCCCAAGAAAATCGGCCCTTAGTTCTCCACAAACCGCCTCAAGTAGAAAACATCGCCGCAATAAATCAAAGCGCCGAACTCACTTTTTCTTTATGTCGCCACAATTTGATTTTTTAAATTTTTCTATGTTTGTCAACATCTGACGTAAAAATAATAGCCTCTACATTCACTCTAACGCTGGGGATAAACTTTCAAAAAATCGTGAGATTACACATCACCTTTAGCAAGCACCAATTTAACATCGACCTCTATATATATTTTGCTCTGACAGCCACAGATTTTGCGCCAAATGTATTAGTAAGCAGAGGGCTCACGCCTGGCTGTGGGCGGACTCGCTCGAGCTCGAGCGACTCTGCCAGACTCTGGGTAGGTCCCTGGGCCACGCGAGCGGACCTGCCCTCGGACGTGGGCGGAACCGCCCGGGCATGGGCGGACTCACCCCTGTCCATGGGCAGACTCACCTCTGTCTATGGGTGGACCTACCTGGGCATATACAAATCCACTCCTCTGTGGGACTCGGAAAAAATGCCCACCCCTCCTTTTTTTTCCCACTCGCTACCTGGCCCTCTTTTGGGGCGTACCCAAATTTTTTTCTCTCTGACTGGACCTCAGATCCTAATTTTTCTTTCTACCCATTTTTCATCCTTCCCCTCAACAAAACCCATATTTTCAAATTTTTGAAAAACTTAAATAAAATGATAAAAATCACAAAGTTGGGTTTGGGGCTAACCTGGTGTGGCACAACATACTCACTGAAGAACTGCCATCTCTTGTCCCCCTGGTGGATAATGTCACTATCGTACTTCGACATCGTGCACTTTCACCTTCTCCCTCTCTTCCTCAATTGACAGATATCCAAATGAGGAGAGAATTACCTCTTATAACCTTTTTCCCTCCTTTTTTTTACCTTTTTAAATAAAGGGAATTTTTTTCCCTTTATTTAACCATTTCCCCCCCAACTAATTCATCCACCCTCTAACTTCTTGGGGCCACCATTTCCACACCATATATTCATTTGCCTCCATTCCAACACCAATCCTCTTGGGTTTTCGTGCTCTTTCCAACAACATGTACCACTTCATACTTTTGAGAAGTTGCCAAGGACCCCTTTTCCTCCCCCATCCACCTTCTCGAGGGGGCATACCCTATCATTCTCTCCCAATATTTTGTCATAAACCTTCTCTTGCGAGACTGGGGCATCCCCTTTAATTTCCATCCATTTGGGCAACTCATACAAAATCTCCCATGTTGGGGCATCTCTTTTCTAGTCGCTTCTTCTATAGAGTCATCTTGCATTTTATTTTTCTTCGAAACCCTATTATCTTAATAGTGTTTCAAAGAGGGGCAAAATGTAGACATCCAAATTTTACCACTTCCATATGGTCAAAGACGTCTCCTTATTCATCCCTTTTACTCATCCTCTTTGCTGGTATTAATTAAATCACTTATTTAATTAATATTTTGTATCCTGCATAAGGTTCATAAAGTATTTAATTTAATAAATACTTTCCCCCCTTTCCTCTCTAAATTAAATAAATATACCACTTTATTTAATTTATTCATATAGCCCCTTGAAATTTAAAATTCCTCACTTTCTCTCTCATTGTCACATCCTCCAACTTTTGCAAGTTGGCTTCTAATCTCTCTTTTAATCCTCTTCTAACCATAATTAATTTATGGTTAGGATGTGCACACCACTAATCATCATTAGGGTCACATCCTCCATAATCTCCCACTTTCCTCTAAAATATCATTAATTTGTCTAATCAAGTACTTACACAACCTTAATCACTTAATTAGGTCAACCTAATCTCCATGTCATTTATGGAATGTGTCCTAAGTCAACTTTATTAAAGACTTTCTCATTTTGGAGAAGGCGCCCCTTTCCCTATGTGAATTTTTAATTCACATTTAATTCTCCAATGCATCTCAAAGAATTTTATATTCTTTCTCTCATTCCCATGTGGATATTTGAGAAATTTTTAATTCCTCACATGTCCTCTCACCCACATGGGGACAAGGACCTCCTTTATGAGGAGATCTTATCTGAATTCCAAGGTACTATGTAGTACCTCCATGTCATGTACTCTCCTTCCAACTCATTTACACATCATCTCTTTCAAGCTATTTCACATGCCACATGTCAAGATGTGAACACTTGTGAGTTCTCAACTCAATATAGCCCTACATCTTGTCCTTGTTGGTTTAATCTCAACCGTCTATTTCTCTAAAGAACCCAAAATTCTTTATAAATACCCCCTATTTTCTCTCATTTTAGGGGGAGATCATTGTGCTAGCCAAACTCTTGAAAATTTTCCATTGGAGCCATACTTAGTCAAATTTTCTATTTTCTTGCACTCACCATAGCATTTGCATCCATTGTTATCCAACTTCAACCATCTTGCATCCTTATTATCCGCCATCAAAGGAGCATACAACATCAAAAATCGAAGGGCCAACCAAAGGACAACTCAACAAGGTAAAATGTTCCATTTTGTTTTGTTAAGTTAATCTTTTTTCCAATCTTGAGGTGTGTGGTGTTTATATTTGTTGTTTGCACTCTTTTGTTTGCTGCTCGTTTTCTAACACATATTTTCACCTGTTCACACTTGCAAAGTTTCTTGTATGATTTCTTCATGAATGTCTCTTCCTTGTGTTATACCATATCAAGTATCTTCCCTCTTCCATGGACAATTGAAACTCGTCTATTCTCTTTTAGATACTAGATATCCATAGTACTTCTATTTCACAAGAACAATGGTTTTGATACCATTGTAAAGTTCAGTTTTCTCATCTTCTAAATTTACCAATTAATATACATCAATCAAGCAATGCACATAACATTCTGATTATTTGTAGAACTGAAAGTTTAAACTTACTAGCCTTTAAAATTCCATTGATTAAAATCTCATGAATCCTCATTTTTTTAGTTTTAAGGTTAAAGATATTGCAGCAATAACAACCTTCTTTTCCAATAGGGTATTTGACGGAGCCAGAAACGGTGATGATATTCTAGCTCGCAAATATTGAATTCGACTAAGGTTGATGTTCATGGGGTTTTTTTATTTTGTTTTTTTTTATGCATCTAATTCAAGGAGTTCAAGATAATGGAATTTTTCTTCTCTCCTTGGCACGAGTTATAATGGAAGTTCTAAATGTAAGTCCTCCATAATTGCAGAGGAGTGGATGCACCAAAGAGCCAAATGCCTTATGGCAAGGAGGAAAAGGAAGCGTTGGTCAATCTAATTCAAAGGAAACAATTGCACATACTAGTCTATAACCAAGGTTGCTATGATTGCACTGTAGGAGATGTTTACTGTGGGAATATTTTTGTTCAAGTGAAGCATAGCGCAATTTTCAGCTAACTCCAAATATTTTGGATAATTTATAATAGTTGATTGCCAAGCAATTGTTTTTCTAACAATTTTATAAACTAGTTTTAATAATTTGTTCTGTATTTTCCTCTATTTATAGGATGTACTTTTGAAAAGGGGATTTGCATAGCACTATTTACAATATGATCAATGTCCAAAGTTTTCCAAGGTAAGGAAAATTGTTCTCACATAATTTGTCTACCTTGAAGAATTGGATTTTTTCGCGAATTTGACAACTTTGGGCATTAATATAATTTTTAATTTGATTTTACATTGGAAAAAAGAGGCCCAAGCTGCCTATGTTGTACTATGGACTTCATCTAACCCACAAAAACCATGGGAGTGGAGGAAAAAAAAACTGGATGCAGAAACATCCACTAGCTTTTACAAATAGAACAAATGTCTGAATAAAAGTATTTCGCTATAATGTAGTGTTTCTCTCGTTTGTGATTTTTAGTACATATATTGGATTTGGTCATATGTTTTTATATGTATGATGCTTCAAGATTATTTGTATCATTATAATTATGTTGTATTGGCATATATTATGATTATGTTATGATGGACTGTGGTTTTATGTTTGATTATGTATATGGATATTTGGATGAGTAGTTATGATTATGTATATATAGATTGGATTAGTAATTGATGATTATGTTGTCTACCCCATTCAAGAATTGTATGTGCTCGCTATTATATATGCACAGGTACACTTGACATTTGTTGAGTGGATACATGTACGAGAATTTTCCACCAAGTTTGAGTTATCCCCTGACAGTGGTTATATGGGAGATGTCAAATTGGCCAATTTGTTAACCTTAATCATCATACTCAATTTGAGTGTGATTTCCTATTATCTTACAATGTTGGTCGGATTTGATATGATTCTCAATTTCATTACCCTATTGTGGAAGCCTAGTGAATGTGTGTGTGTTGAATTATTTAAATTCCAATTTCTACAAAATTAGTTCAATTTTATGCTCAAATGTATTTAATGGGCAACTATATGTTAAAAGATGTTTTGAAATGAATTGGATGTATTAATTAAATTTATGGGAATATTTGAGGGATTCTGAATTAAGAAATAATGAAAAATGGATTTTATTAATATTATATTAGGTTTTGAAAATGGGTAAAAAGGGAGAAAGGGATTTTATTTATTTTTATGTTATTTCGTGAGAGAAAAATAAAGAGAGAAAAAAACCTTGTTTGAGCAATTTAGGAATTTGTTCATTGTGAGTGCAATTTTCATTGGAATTCAACGAGGTCGGATCCATTGGGATAGGAATCATGAAGGGATCGTGTGTGTTGGTTTTCATGAGCTCTCATTTGACATTTTTGGAGTGTTCTTCATTTCAAATTTGTAGAGAGATTGAGGTATTTTAATTGTTTTCAATTAACTTAAGCATTTTCCTTCAAATGTGATGGTAGGAAATGGGTTGAGGGAGTGTAGAATCCTCCCATCTCTCTTTATTTTACAAATTGAATTGTAGAAGTTAATGTTTTGTTCAAATTTTGATAATTTTAAAAAATATGGGATTATCATGCCCAATTTTTAGTAAAATGATGAAAATGTTAAATTTATAGCTTAAAAGGGTGTTGGGCATATTTTCAACCAAAGAGTATTCTTAAAATTTAAAATTTTGAAATTTGAATTTTTGATGAATTTCCATGGCGGAATTGGGAAAATTTATGGTTTTTACATTGTTGAAATATGGGAAATTTTAAAATTTTGTTATGAAATCGAATGAATTTGGATGTTTTGAAATGATGGAACCCTAGGAAAGTATTGGTGAAAATAGGGAATTTTTTATTTTTGCATTGATTTTTGTGCCACTTGTTGGAGGGTGTGATGAGCTTAGGGTCTAAGTGTTAGAGAGAGTGATGGGAGTGGCCCCCAATGTGAACTTGACCCAAAGTGGCACATAGGAAATCATGGTGTGGGGAGTTGTTCAATGATAAGTGAAACTTTAATGAAAATGGGTAATAAACTAATCTCGATAATGGCATCCCTCTCATACCTTGAGTGCTCGTATAGGTTAATGATCGGGGAAGACAAGTCACTCAGGGAGCATAAGCCTTGTACGGTCAAGTATTCTTGTCTGTATGAGAGGATACTTGGTTTCACGTGGAGCCCCATGTGAGTGTCTGCGATAACACTTCCTCTCTGGCTCTATAACATTTAACCCTAGAGTAGATTTGAGTAGCACCCAAGAGATTGTTCATTCTTGCTACATTGATATTGATATCATTGCATCATTGTATACTAAGTTGTATTCTTTGTGTCTTATGTGAGTGAATACCCCTCTTTCCCCTATGAATTGTTTGTTTGAGTGTTTGGGCCTCGTGACTACCTCCTAGCATAGTGGGGTGAGCCTACGAGTATCACATGGTCAAGTGACATGGAACCACCATTGGGGATTGAAGGTTTGTGGATCGAAGAATGACATGGCACTTTATTCTTTCAAGTTTTACACATGCATTTGATGCATATTATTCATTATATTATAAAATTATTATTTTGAAACCTCTCTTCGAAGATGAATGCAATTTGTAAACGGAAAGAGAATTTGGTTCATTTACATGTCTTGGTGTGTGTACTGAGCATGAAATCTTGTTTCTTATCCTTAATATTATGTTTATATGCTAAACAAACTTAGGAATATTTCATTTGGTGATTAAAATCAACCTAAGTACAAATTTTCATAGTTGGATGGCCTGGCACTGTACCAGGACAACCTGGTGAAACACTAGTTAAACCCAATTTGTAGAAATGTGCCTAACACTATTGGTGTAGCTTGGTATCATGTTGTGGTGGCTTGGTAGCATACTAGGGTGGCTTAGTTTTGCAATCCAAAAAAATACAATTTTTGGCTAAGTGTGTTGGGGCAACCTAGTATTGTGTAGGGGCAACCTTGTTCCCATACAAAAACTAGAGAGTAAATTCTCTTAACCATTGATAGAGGTGATCCCACAATAGTGGTTTACACTTTTTGGCCAAATTTGACATTGAAATTATTATTTTTAACTAAATATTCCATGATCATGTTCATGTTGTCTCCTAACTCCTTCAACCTCTAGTTCAACTTTGAATTCTTCCTCTTTCTCTAAGTCTAGCTAATAGAAAGGATTCCTTTTCTCTTTAGGAGTGTGAGGTTCTCCAACTAATCTATTTTCATTTGTCGATGTATCATAGTGATTATATGTCTCAAAATGTGGTTTTGATGTTTTATCCTTATTTTTCATGCACATTTCATTAGACACCTTCTTACCTTTATCATTCTTATGTGTCCATTTACCATTGTCATTGGGACCTCCTTTGTATAGGGATCTTCTGCCATGCATGTTATGAAGTTTTGTTGTGAAGGTTTGAACTTCGGGGTTTGATCTTTATGATGTGAACTTTATTTTATCAGTCTCAATGCACTTATTCTTTTAGAGTTGCCACTCACTTTTAGAGAAGTAAGAAAATTTTATGATTGCTTGTTCCCAATGGAGTCTTATGTAAGGTATTGACTTTATGAAGGCTTGGATTCAGAGTTGACTCCCTAGTAGAGTCACCAAATTGTTAGTTCTCAAAAATGCTGGTTGAAAGACCACAAGAGGTTTCCAAGCTCTTGGTACATTTTAGGCTAACATACAAGGCCCAATGGTGTATTTAAACCTTCTTCTCTTCAAGCTCTGCCAGACCTAGGTGGGTATACCTATGCAAATGGAGCAGACTTAAATTGTATGTTTCCTACTTAAGCAATCTATCCACAATGGCAATTGGGAGTGGAGAGATGTAGACATATTTGGTATAAATTGTATAAGCAATATCAAGGTGGAGTTATGAATATATTTAGTTAACAGATGTAAAGTTTTGAAAATGAATTGGCTAAAACTAAATGATGAGATGGATAAGACCAGTGCCTTGTTGGGTAGATGGAGTCCAATGAAGATGTAAAAAATGTGACCAATAATGGAATTAACTCAAACTTTTTGGCACACTAATATTGGTTTATAACGTGTATAAATGTGCAGGTAAATGATTGACAAACTCTACTTATAAATCCAACTGACACAACCAGGTACTTATAATTTATCAAAAGGATTTAATATTTACTTGAAAGAACCAATTGAGTAAATTATACAAGGACATAGATAACACTAGATTGGGGACAGGTTGACAATCCTAACTAAGTGGCTCTTCTTATTGATCCAATTAACACTTCCAAATTATTGTGATTTATTAGAAGGATGTTTAATTCCTCTAGGGAAACCAATTAATCAAATCACACAGATACAACAAATATGCACTGATAAATTGAATATATACTTGATATATCAATTTAAATAACAAAGAAGTATTACAGTGGAGACAACCAAATAATTGAATAATTCCAACAAACAATTGATACCAATATTAGGCCGCAAGATCAGATATCTTCCATTGAATTCTTCAAAATTTATACATGATGCATCATGGTCTTTTGAAATGTAAGCATTATATCTATCCCTATTTGCCTGTTACTTTCTCCTATATCTAATCTAATCATTTTTTTGGTCTTGGTCTCTCTTATTTATACGAGAGGAAACAAGCTTCAAACCAAAGGACATGTCTTTTGATAACAAAATATAATTATGAAATTAAACATAACTAAAAGGACATAACAATAAACATGTGTGTTAATCCATTAATCTTTGAGTAAAATCCCATGGTCATCTAAGACCTGTTCAAAGCCTTTACTGTATGATGTTTTCTCCTCGTGGTGCTAATAATCAATCTTCATCAGAGCCCAAATACTTCTCTTGCCACTTATTAATTTTCAGATCACTCGGCCATTTGAATTCTTGTGCAGATACAAAATTTGTGAGATGACTTTTCCATCTATTGTCTAGGAGATTTCTAACATCCACTGTGTACTTTTTGTATCCACTATCCAACGTGATAATCCCATCAAGTAAAGTATTGAATTTGTCAGTATTGATCTCCCCATCACCCTGTACATGTGTCAAGCCTTTTGGAACTACCTTATCAAATTCTTCTCTCCACTCATCCATTCCCTTCATTTGATTGTCATCTTTGAATATTGATGGGTTGAAGAGGAATTTAATGGAGTCAAATGCAATCCTCCTATTCTCCACTTTCTTCCTCATATCTACCAAATACTTATACTCCTCAATTACACCCTTTACCATTTCCTGTATAGGTTTAAGTCTTGGTGGGGCATCTGGATCTGTTTGTGTGGCTTTGCACAGAGTAGTTAGTATGTGATAGGTAGGTTGCCACCTCTTCTCGAGCTCTTCAAGGATAGGGGAGTTAGTATCTATCTAATCCAAATCTTTAATCAAATTGCTTAAGCTTTCATGTAATCCACCTATCTTCTCCTTCAACATTCCAATTCTATGCTCCAATATCTTCCTTAGAATCTCCATGATATGTTGCTTGACATCCTCCATGTTATGTTTCTTCAATTTAGCAATTTCATCCTTCAATTGTTGTATTTGTGGATCCTCTACCTAGACAGGTGGGTGATAGACAATTAACTCATCCCCTCTCACTATGGTAGCCTATTGCAACTGTTGCTTCAGCTTCACATTCTCAATAAACAATTTGTTCACTTCATCATTTGACAATTTTAATCTCTTCTCATATCCATTGATCTTTTTTTCCATATTTTCTACCACATCTTTAGTTAACATTGTAGAATGCATGGTTATAGTTGCAACTTCTATGGGAGTTGTGTCTTTCATTGTTCTCACCATAGCTAACCCTCTCATTTCCTGCACTACATCCAAAAGCTGATGCTTCCTTGTGTTTTTCTATTTTTTCCATAGAGCCTGTGTTTGGGTAGTTGGATTGTACCTTGTTCCTGAGACACTTCCTCTCAATAAAATTCTACTACTAACATAGGATCATCCTATGCATTGATCTGATCTAGAAGAAACATTTTGGATAGCTCCATCCCTGGTATAATTAGCATATCCCTTTTCAATACTAGTTTGCTTGCCTCCTGGGGGATGACATTGATGCTATCAACATTTACTTCTGCAAATTTCTGAGCCTAGATCTGAGCTGCTTTGATTCATCAACTCCTATAATATTTATTTTCAATCTTTCATCAAATTGTTTCATCTTCTATCTTAATCCAAAAGTCCTTGAATTCATTGGTATGGATAAAACCATCATCTTCCATAAACCTTAGAGAGGCCACTACCCTCTCATTCTCTTGAATTTCATTAGCTCCCTCATCTGAAAGCCTAGTCTTAGGATCATGAGGCTCTTGACTTTTTTGTTGCTCTGCTACCTCCTTCATTTCAGTCAAAGCTATGACTACTTCTTCTTCTTCGTCATCACTTGAGCCATAATCAACCAATGACTCGGTCTTTTGTCTCTTGGCTTGTGGTTCATGAGTAGGAGATGGTGGGGATAGATGTGCACGTGATGGAGGTGGTGTTTGTGATGTGGATGCTTCATGAGATGGTTAGTGAGGTGTGGGAAGTGGAATTAACCCCTCATCTTGAGCCATTTTGTATAATTCATCAAATTTTTCAAGGATCATTTGCATCCTTTTTAAAAGGTTGGGTTCATCTGCAAAAAAACCCTTTCAAAATTTTATTCTTCTCCTTCTTCCTATTTTCCCATTGCATCATATTTATCCATCTTTTCCTAGTTTGTATTACATTAGCAAGATATACCTGATTTCTAATAACATCCTCATCAGGGTAAAATTCATGTGATATAGCTCTCTTTGTCAATAAAGTTCTTCTAATAATATTGATATGACCCTCTGGGTCACATACTCTCTCCTTTCTAGACTTGAGGGGATAATTAACCCTCATGAACCTCTGCAATTCCTCCAACATATTAGATCTAATAGCCAATTCCTCAAATACTATTAAATTAAAAAAAATGTTCCTTTTCTCTGATTCCTCATCAAATCATGCTCCATCCAAAGCATCTAGCACATGAATTCTAGAAAACATACCCTTGCAGGTACAAATTTGGGCAAAATGTGTGGTGCTTGGTTGCAGCCGTATACCCTGATAATAGTGTGTTGTGGCATAAAGAACCAATCAACATAATTATGAGTACGACCAAGGTCTAGCTTATACTGTATAGGCCTCATTATATTCATCAAATATTTAGGTAACCTTGGTAAGCAAGGGAAACTACAAATCTAACAACAAAGTCATCTCAAAACAAAACAAAATCACATTCTATACATCTACTATCCCATATGTAACACTAGTTTTGTATAGGGATTCTTACTTCATTCTCTTGTGTACACAACTTCATCCTTTTAGTCCATTTCATTTCATTCTGGTACAAGATTAAATGACACAACAAAGAATACTTCCCAAAGGCAATAGGAGCCTTAGCCTCTTTAACCTCTAACAAACCCTCATGTATTTGCTCCTCAATTAAAGATGCAAAATCAAATTATACATTTGACTCAAGGTGTTGAATAATCATGGCCATCCTCATTAATCCCACTAACATACTTTTTTCTACATCTATCCCCAATACTTGACATAATGCATTATAAGTGTTTTTGAAATAAACCTAAAATCTAAAACTGGGAAAGGCTCCATTTTTTAGGAAGGGATGGGGAGTATTCTATTAATATCACCCCTCTTCATATGCAGGGGGAGCTAATCACTTCTATAAGTTCTTCTCAGCCTCTTGTACTCCTGCTCCAATTTCACTAAATTTACCTCTGTGACAACTTGCTTATTCAAGTTAAAACACTTGATAATAGCCTCTCTTGAGACATCAACTAAGCACCCAACATTTGGAAGCCTGACAATTTTGGTTGGGGCATGGTAGCTATGGGCGAGGGCTTTAATCAACTCAATATGAATGAAAATATTTGGAACAATCAGTTTAGCTAAATCAAGGGTCTACGGGTTTGATGCCGGAACCTTATCATTCATGTTTTGATAGAAATACCAATAGAGGTTCCAACCCGACTGAGGAACAATGGGGTCTCTACACGCTCAAGCTAAATCTCTTAAAACCTTCTAGGGTCCTTTGTCAACTGAACCAAGTAATAAAGAAAGAAATGGGGACTGCAAGGAGGGTTTACTGGTTTTGACTTCATCTTTTTTAACCCCTACTTTAGCCTTCTTTGGTGCCATTTCTATAAAATTTAGAGAGTAATGAGCAGAGCTTACTTGGTGATATAATTCGCCTTGAAGAATTCCTTTTGCTCCCTCACTTTGAGCTCTTTTGCACTTGGTCTCAGTTGTTATGCATGGAAAATCTCAACCTACTTTGTGCTTCTTAACACCAAGATGCATTAACTCTTGACTTATAAATTCGCACAAGTCAAATCTTTGTATTGAGCTCAATTTTGTATTTTGATGTTGACTAATGTGATTGATATGCTTTAAATGACCCAATGGATGATTTACTGTGCTACCTCATGTCACTTTTCACTCCCCTATGGTACTATATAGTGTCTATTGCGGGTCACCTTTTGTTCTCCTACGATACCGTGGTATGTCTTCTTAGTACTCCTCCTTAGGATACTACTTTACTATGGGCTATGTTTTGACCCTCTATGGTATAGCGGTGTCTCCTTTTATTACTATCCTTTAGTGTACCACTCTACTGTGGGCTATGTCTTGACCCCCTGAGGTATAACAGTGAAGGTGATAGAGTATGGTGTTAGCTCCTTATACCATCATACTGCGAGCTTCTTTGTAATGGGATGCGGTAGAGAGGTATGATGTAAGGGCTATGTGGGGTAGCCAATGCAGTAGTGGTATAGTGGTAAAGGGAAAAATTAACCTTATGGATGGCGATAGTGTGATTTCCTATGAAAATGATATTGAGAATTTCATATTTCAATTGATAAATACCTTAGAATTTTTATGAAAATTTTGGTTTTGATAGGTCCATGGTTTAGTATAACCTCAACATGACTAGCTTCAACAAACTAAAAAAAAAAAAATCTTTTTGATAAGGTTTTGTATGGTGATAAAGCAGATCTCAAGCAAGGTCCAGTTCTTGCTAACTCGATTTTTTAGCATGCTTTTGAAGGAAACCCTACCCACAAAATATGCCATCAAAGTAAATGCCTCTAAGTCATTTGGGTGGGGCTGAGTAGTTTTAAAAGAGATGCCAACAATAGATTCAACGAAGTAGACTTGCTTCGTTATTACGCCGAAGGTGTGTCTTTATTTGAGTTTCATGAACTCATTTTGTCTATGAATGGTTCAAAAGCCTCGAGAGGCCTTGCAAGACGTTTAAACGAATCTCCACTGTTCATCATTTTTTGCCATTTTTTCAGCTATTCCCCGCTGCTTATTACTGCTTTCCTTGCCATTATTGGTTTTCACTCCTCCAAACTCTTCCACACTGGTATTGACCTTTCACTCCTCCAATTTGACGAGTTCTAGCCTAAAAATGAGGTTTCAGTGAGGGTTTTATAGTATGTTTATGAAAATGAAAATGAAAATTATGAGCAAGATCTTAATAATGAGCACATTTAGGTTTTATGTTATGTCATCCTTTACCCTACGTAGTTAAGTATATAGTAGCATAATTAATATATAATGTAAATTTTTATATAATAATAAAAATAATTATAAATATATAATTATATTATTTATTATTATTATATATTATATTCTTTAACAAAATTATTATATATATATATATATATAATTTTTAAAATGTTTTTAGATTGTAGGAATGGTCGAGTATCCAACCCACCTCTTGCTTGCAACATGATGCTTTAGCCAATCGAGCTAGGCCCCCGCCCCTATAATTTTTATAATTATTAATTAATAATTATTATATTTTTATTTAATACAAAATACAATTAATATATTATATATAATAGTATATATAGGTTATATTATTATTATATATTATATTCTATAATACAAAATATTAAATATAAATATAAAATTATTATAATTAATAATTAATATATTTCTACATAATCAAATTAAATTAATTTATAAAAAATCTCATCATTTAATTGATCTTTGAATAGATTAGGAAAAATAAAATTATATGTATATAGAGTATGTGATTAATATAATAATTAATACATAAAATATAAATATATGTTATTATATAATAAAAATATAAAATAAAATTAATATAATAATAATAACAACAATAATAATAATATAAACAATATATTTTTAAAATGACCTACCAATTGACCTCGTGTGTGAAAAATATAAACCATATTTTTCCTAATTGACCTTCCACACCTCTTCGATGTACCCATTACACAAGGTGCCATAACTAATTATATAGAGAATATTTTAAATATATATATACTAGTTTACACAAATTCTAAAACAAAATCATTAAAGTGCCAATATGATTAATCTAAATCATTTAACACCTTAATGCATATTGCCATGCATATCCCCTTGAATCTTTTCACGAGTACATGAAAAACATTAAAAATCTAACATATAATATATTTTTTCACACGGCAAACACCAAGCTGCGATTGCTAGTTCTTAGTCGGTCAACAATAGAAGAGTCCTACGACAAATGACTACAGCCTACATGTTACGATAGGACAGCAAACGTGAATATAGGCTGACATCATCATCTCTACAACTATGTTCTCTACGCAAAGTGAATCATCTCTCATAACTATGTCTCTCTCTGCAAAGTGAAGTCGACGCACTCTCTACAAACGTTGCAGAGTGTCTCACAAGACATATTGCGATGCAGACCTTTTGTCTGGTTAAATACACATATTGCGATGGGGACATTATGTATCTTAAGACGACAGTAGGTCTCTTAAGGTATAACATATTGCGATGGTCTCTCAAGGCTAAAACATACTGCGAGGGCGAAAGTAAGTCGACACTCTCTATTCACCAGTTTAAGTCGACGCACTTTCTCTACAAACGTTGCAAAGTGAAGTCAGGAGGAAATATTCAGGAGGAAACATCTCTACAAAGCAAACGTCTGAACATCTGAACGCAAAAGTTTGAACGCAAGAGTTTTGTAGGCTTCAAGTTTAGAAGTGATAGTCGGGCACTGAAATTCTATGGGAAATGCACTGAGGCGTTTATTTGAGGTTTGGTACAATCCCAGACCTTCTGGAGGAGCTCATGGAGTGAGTCATGGTTTCGATGCATTGGCTCGTGATCTTTTTCAATTTGAAAACACTGGCCAGGTATTCTGAAGAATTACTTAAGCTGTTATTTTCTCTTAATAACAACCTGATTGCTCACAAGATGGAACCATGCCATGTCTTTGTTTTTCTATTAGTTTTGGGATTTGGATAGGTGTTTGGTCGTTTGCTTCCTACTTTTCCCTGGTTTTTTTTAGTTTTGTTATTTAAGCTGTCATTTTATCTTAATAACAACCTGATTGCCAACAAGTGATTGCCCACAAGATGGAACTATCCATGCCTTTGTTTTTCTATTAGTTTTAAGATTTGGATAGGTGTTCGGTTGTTTGCTTCCTACTTTTCCCTGGTTTTTTTTGAGTTTTGTTACTTAAGCTGTCATTTTATCTTAATAACAACCTGATTGCCCACGTGATGAAACTATGCCATGCCTTCGTTTAGGTGTTTGGCTGTTTGCTTCCTACTTTCCCCTGTTTTTTTTTGAGTTTTGTGATCAATTTGAGAGCTGGTTTGTCTGATGCCTTTTCACTCCCTTTGTTTTTTTTTTTTATTATGTTAGGTATGCTGCATATTAATCCAAAACAAGTTTTGTCTAATTTTCTGATAGAATAAGAACGCATTGGCATTTTCTTATCATTGATTTTTTTGGTCAGAATTACATTTTACGAGTTAATTTGATATTCGGGTTTGTGTATATTGTTTAAGGTGCCAGAAGGATTAAGCCAGCACGTAGAGTCTTCAGAGAAAACACAGGCTACATGGTATCGTTCTGCTTCTCTGAAGTTAATACTTATACATTGATATGAGTAGGTGCAATTTGATCACAGTCTTTTTATTATTTTCAAACATTGAATGAAAAAGTGATGAAGTTTTCAGGTAGAGCCATTTAATTCCTCAAAAATTAAGGAAAAAAAAGATCTGTTATAGTTGTTTGTATTAGCCAATCCCTTTCGCATTAACCTTATGTATAAAGAATTGTGAAATTTTCTCACCTTTCATCCTCCTTGGGCCTATGGCTGTGGCAAGTCTATTGTCCCCCTGCACACAGGGTAGGGAAAACCCCTTTTTCTGGCTATTTACCCAGTAGTGAGACCAGTGGATTTTTCCATTCACATTGCTGGGTTGCTTCCTCCTACAATCATGTGTTATCTAGAGTTGTTCAGCATTCTGTCTCAGGTGTCTATCCTTTACTGGAAATTTTAGCCGCAGCTAACCTTTGAAGTAGGATGTCCTGATAAGTATGGGTTAGTATTTGGAGCCTGAGCCTTAACAACAACAAAAAAATCATAGTTCATCATAGAGAACTGCATAATCTTGTTCTTTCCTGTCTCAATAGATTTCTACCATCTAATTCTGCAATGCTTGGTAGTTGATTTCAGTATATCCTTTGCCTAATTCTGTATCATCTGCTGGAATTCTATCTGAAAGCTTTCATTTATAGGTACACATTATTGTCCATAAATTAGTTTTTAACAATTAAACAACAGGAAGCTTTAATCTTCTCTTGAGTTTGATTCCTTTTACCAGTACAGCTTAATAAAATCTTCTAGGTCTTTTAACCTTTTCATTTGGAGATGTAAATTTTAAAAATTCAACCAGGCTTGGAAGACTAGGTTTCCTGGATAGCATCAATGATTTCAGCTTGCGACATTAAACATTTTATGCCCTTTGTTCTGGTTAAAAGTTTACCACAATTGAGATTACACTTAATCTAATCATCAAAGCAACTCTGAAGCTATTGCCAAACACTTCCTTAACCAGTTCTCAAATGGGCATTGAAAGCTTGCTTGGCAGATAGAGGTGAGACAGTTGGGTTTTACTTTTAACTATTTAGAGAAGTGAGACGACTCCTGTAATTAGCTGTGATCCCTGGATCAGGTTTCCCGCCTTCGGCAAACAGTGCATATTCCTGATGGAGAGTTTCTCTATAGCCAAACTTTGAACTTGTGTGTCCTAATTTAAGTGATGTTTAGTGTTTAAGCCTCGAGCTTCACCGGCGCAACACTAGCATTTTCTCATAGAACTCACCAATATCACGCACACAAAAAATTTCTTTTTTCACTTGCATTTTCTGTAACTTTCTGCTCAATAAAATCTTTGATTCAATGGAATTTGCACTTATACAACTGGATGCTTATTTCAAAAGTTACGAGAAAATCCGAGCAGCATGGAGGGAGGAGCCTGCTCAGAATGCTGAACAAGCAGCAATACTTATTGTCAGAGCATTACACAAACATCACAAGGTCAATGTTGAGGTATATCTTTATCTCTAAGGCTTAGCAGCCTTCATCAATGTAAATTTTTTCCTCTTTAACCTTTTTATGATTTTTCTTAACAAAGTACAAATGAACCAGAGATTCCCTTATTTTGCAGGGGCTCCTGGCATTTTATGGGCTTCCATACCCTGCTGCATCTGTACAAATTCCAGAAGAAGCTCTACAAAAATGGCCAGGAGGAGTGAAATATGAACTGCACACACTTCCAGTAAGACATAAATTGAGTATGTCTTCCTGTTTCTCTTCCCTTGTGTTTCATATACTAACATGTTGGCCAGTGCCACACCAGGTAGATGCCAGAGCTGTTTCAGATGGTGATACAATCACAGTATATGTGGATACAATAGACCCCAGAGAATCTTCAGAGGTTCCAAACTCAGTACAGGAAGCAGCAATGGAAAGGCGTGAAGCTCGAACAAGGCGGGATTATGTGAGAGCTGATGCATTACAGAAACAAATTACAGATGCAGGATATAGGTTTGGTTCCAATGTCTTACAAACCTGCAAAGTTTCCTGTTTGATTTCTTCATGAATGCCTCTTCCTTTTGTTATACCATATCAATTATCTTCCCTCTTGCATGGACAATTGAAGCTCGTCTATTCTCTTCTAGATACTAGATATCCGTAGTACTTCTATTTTACAAGAACGATAGTTTTGATACCATTGTAAAAAGTTCAATTTTCTCATCTTCTAAATTTACCAATTAATATACATCAATCGAGCAATGCAGATAACATTTTGATTATCTATAGAAATGAAAGTTTAAACTTACTGGCCTTTAAAATGCCATTGATCAGAATCTCATGAATCCTTCTTTGTTTAGTTTTAAGGTTAAAGATATTGCAGCAATAACAGCAACTTTCTTTTCCAACAGGGTATTTGATGGATCCAGAAACTGTGATGATATTCTAGCTCGCAAATATCGAATTCGACTAAGGTTGATGTTCATGGGGTTTTTTAATTTTGTATTTTTTTGATGCATCTGATTCATGAGAGCAAGATGATGGCATTTTTCTTCTCTCCTTGGCATATGAGTTATAATGGCAATTCTAAATGTAAGTCCTCCATAATTGCAGGGGAGTGGATGCACCAGAGAGGGAAATGCCTTATTGCGAGGAGGCAAAGGAAGCTTTGGTCAATCTAATTCAAAGGAAAAAATTGCACATACTAGTCTATAACCAGGATCGCTATGATCGCACTGTAGGAGATGTTTACTGCGGGGATATTTTTGTTCAGGTGAAGAATAGCGCAGTTTTCAGCAACTCCAAATATTTTGGATAATTTATAATAGTTTATTGCCAACCAATTGCTTTTCTGTTTCAAAATGTGTTTGGCTGGAAATACCTAAAAGTTTGTGGTGGCTTGGTAGCATACTAGGGTGGCTTAGTTTTGCAATCCAAAAAAATACAATTTTTGGCTAAGTGTGTTGGGGCAACCTAGTATTGTGTAGGGGCAACCTTGTTCCCATACAAAAACTAGAGAGTAAATTCTCTTAACCATTGATAGAGGTGATCCCACAATAGTGGTTTACACTTTTTGGCCAAATTTGACATTGAAATTATTATTTTTAACTAAATATTCCATGATCATGTTCATGTTGTCTCCTAACTCCTTCAACCTCTAGTTCAACTTTGAATTCTTCCTCTTTCTCTAAGTCTAGCTAATAGAAAGGATTCCTTTTCTCTTTAGGAGTGTGAGGTTCTCCAACTAATCTATTTTCATTTGTCGATGTATCATAGTGATTATATGTCTCAAAATGTGGTTTTGATGTTTTATCCTTATTTTTCATGCACATTTCATTAGACACCTTCTTACCTTTATCATTCTTATGTGTCCATTTACCATTGTCATTGGGACCTCCTTTGTATAGGGATCTTCTGCCATGCATGTTATGAAGTTTTGTTGTGAAGGTTTGAACTTCGGGGTTTGATCTTTATGATGTGAACTTTATTTTATCAGTCTCAATGCACTTATTCTTTTAGAGTTGCCACTCACTTTTAGAGAAGTAAGAAAATTTTATGATTGCTTGTTCCCAATGGAGTCTTATGTAAGGTATTGACTTTATGAAGGCTTGGATTCAGAGTTGACTCCCTAGTAGAGTCACCAAATTGTTAGTTCTCAAAAATGCTGGTTGAAAGACCACAAGAGGTTTCCAAGCTCTTGGTACATTTTAGGCTAACATACAAGGCCCAATGGTGTATTTAAACCTTCTTCTCTTCAAGCTCTGCCAGACCTAGGTGGGTATACCTATGCAAATGGAGCAGACTTAAATTGTATGTTTCCTACTTAAGCAATCTATCCACAATGGCAATTGGGAGTGGAGAGATGTAGACATATTTGGTATAAATTGTATAAGCAATATCAAGGTGGAGTTATGAATATATTTAGTTAACAGATGTAAAGTTTTGAAAATGAATTGGCTAAAACTAAATGATGAGATGGATAAGACCAGTGCCTTGTTGGGTAGATGGAGTCCAATGAAGATGTAAAAAATGTGACCAATAATGGAATTAACTCAAACTTTTTGGCACACTAATATTGGTTTATAACGTGTATAAATGTGCAGGTAAATGATTGACAAACTCTACTTATAAATCCAACTGACACAACCAGGTACTTATAATTTATCAAAAGGATTTAATATTTACTTGAAAGAACCAATTGAGTAAATTATACAAGGACATAGATAACACTAGATTGGGGACAGGTTGACAATCCTAACTAAGTGGCTCTTCTTATTGATCCAATTAACACTTCCAAATTATTGTGATTTATTAGAAGGATGTTTAATTCCTCTAGGGAAACCAATTAATCAAATCACACAGATACAACAAATATGCACTGATAAATTGAATATATACTTGATATATCAATTTAAATAACAAAGAAGTATTACAGTGGAGACAACCAAATAATTGAATAATTCCAACAAACAATTGATACCAATATTAGGCCGCAAGATCAGATATCTTCCATTGAATTCTTCAAAATTTATACATGATGCATCATGGTCTTTTGAAATGTAAGCATTATATCTATCCCTATTTGCCTGTTACTTTCTCCTATATCTAATCTAATCATTTTTTTGGTCTTGGTCTCTCTTATTTATACGAGAGGAAACAAGCTTCAAACCAAAGGACATGTCTTTTGATAACAAAATATAATTATGAAATTAAACATAACTAAAAGGACATAACAATAAACATGTGTGTTAATCCATTAATCTTTGAGTAAAATCCCATGGTCATCTAAGACCTGTTCAAAGCCTTTACTGTATGATGTTTTCTCCTCGTGGTGCTAATAATCAATCTTCATCAGAGCCCAAATACTTCTCTTGCCACTTATTAATTTTCAGATCACTCGGCCATTTGAATTCTTGTGCAGATACAAAATTTGTGAGATGACTTTTCCATCTATTGTCTAGGAGATTTCTAACATCCACTGTGTACTTTTTGTATCCACTATCCAACGTGATAATCCCATCAAGTAAAGTATTGAATTTGTCAGTATTGATCTCCCCATCACCCTGTACATGTGTCAAGCCTTTTGGAACTACCTTATCAAATTCTTCTCTCCACTCATCCATTCCCTTCATTTGATTGTCATCTTTGAATATTGATGGGTTGAAGAGGAATTTAATGGAGTCAAATGCAATCCTCCTATTCTCCACTTTCTTCCTCATATCTACCAAATACTTATACTCCTCAATTACACCCTTTACCATTTCCTGTATAGGTTTAAGTCTTGGTGGGGCATCTGGATCTGTTTGTGTGGCTTTGCACAGAGTAGTTAGTATGTGATAGGTAGGTTGCCACCTCTTCTCGAGCTCTTCAAGGATAGGGGAGTTAGTATCTATCTAATCCAAATCTTTAATCAAATTGCTTAAGCTTTCATGTAATCCACCTATCTTCTCCTTCAACATTCCAATTCTATGCTCCAATATCTTCCTTAGAATCTCCATGATATGTTGCTTGACATCCTCCATGTTATGTTTCTTCAATTTAGCAATTTCATCCTTCAATTGTTGTATTTGTGGATCCTCTACCTAGACAGGTGGGTGATAGACAATTAACTCATCCCCTCTCACTATGGTAGCCTATTGCAACTGTTGCTTCAGCTTCACATTCTCAATAAACAATTTGTTCACTTCATCATTTGACAATTTTAATCTCTTCTCATATCCATTGATCTTTTTTTCCATATTTTCTACCACATCTTTAGTTAACATTGTAGAATGCATGGTTATAGTTGCAACTTCTATGGGAGTTGTGTCTTTCATTGTTCTCACCATAGCTAACCCTCTCATTTCCTGCACTACATCCAAAAGCTGATGCTTCCTTGTGTTTTTCTATTTTTTCCATAGAGCCTGTGTTTGGGTAGTTGGATTGTACCTTGTTCCTGAGACACTTCCTCTCAATAAAATTCTACTACTAACATAGGATCATCCTATGCATTGATCTGATCTAGAAGAAACATTTTGGATAGCTCCATCCCTGGTATAATTAGCATATCCCTTTTCAATACTAGTTTGCTTGCCTCCTGGGGGATGACATTGATGCTATCAACATTTACTTCTGCAAATTTCTGAGCCTAGATCTGAGCTGCTTTGATTCATCAACTCCTATAATATTTATTTTCAATCTTTCATCAAATTGTTTCATCTTCTATCTTAATCCAAAAGTCCTTGAATTCATTGGTATGGATAAAACCATCATCTTCCATAAACCTTAGAGAGGCCACTACCCTCTCATTCTCTTGAATTTCATTAGCTCCCTCATCTGAAAGCCTAGTCTTAGGATCATGAGGCTCTTGACTTTTTTGTTGCTCTGCTACCTCCTTCATTTCAGTCAAAGCTATGACTACTTCTTCTTCTTCGTCATCACTTGAGCCATAATCAACCAATGACTCGGTCTTTTGTCTCTTGGCTTGTGGTTCATGAGTAGGAGATGGTGGGGATAGATGTGCACGTGATGGAGGTGGTGTTTGTGATGTGGATGCTTCATGAGATGGTTAGTGAGGTGTGGGAAGTGGAATTAACCCCTCATCTTGAGCCATTTTGTATAATTCATCAAATTTTTCAAGGATCATTTGCATCCTTTTTAAAAGGTTGGGTTCATCTGCAAAAAAACCCTTTCAAAATTTTATTCTTCTCCTTCTTCCTATTTTCCCATTGCATCATATTTATCCATCTTTTCCTAGTTTGTATTACATTAGCAAGATATACCTGATTTCTAATAACATCCTCATCAGGGTAAAATTCATGTGATATAGCTCTCTTTGTCAATAAAGTTCTTCTAATAATATTGATATGACCCTCTGGGTCACATACTCTCTCCTTTCTAGACTTGAGGGGATAATTAACCCTCATGAACCTCTGCAATTCCTCCAACATATTAGATCTAATAGCCAATTCCTCAAATACTATTAAATTAAAAAAAATGTTCCTTTTCTCTGATTCCTCATCAAATCATGCTCCATCCAAAGCATCTAGCACATGAATTCTAGAAAACATACCCTTGCAGGTACAAATTTGGGCAAAATGTGTGGTGCTTGGTTGCAGCCGTATACCCTGATAATAGTGTGTTGTGGCATAAAGAACCAATCAACATAATTATGAGTACGACCAAGGTCTAGCTTATACTGTATAGGCCTCATTATATTCATCAAATATTTAGGTAACCTTGGTAAGCAAGGGAAACTACAAATCTAACAACAAAGTCATCTCAAAACAAAACAAAATCACATTCTATACATCTACTATCCCATATGTAACACTAGTTTTGTATAGGGATTCTTACTTCATTCTCTTGTGTACACAACTTCATCCTTTTAGTCCATTTCATTTCATTCTGGTACAAGATTAAATGACACAACAAAGAATACTTCCCAAAGGCAATAGGAGCCTTAGCCTCTTTAACCTCTAACAAACCCTCATGTATTTGCTCCTCAATTAAAGATGCAAAATCAAATTATACATTTGACTCAAGGTGTTGAATAATCATGGCCATCCTCATTAATCCCACTAACATACTTTTTTCTACATCTATCCCCAATACTTGACATAATGCATTATAAGTGTTTTTGAAATAAACCTAAAATCTAAAACTGGGAAAGGCTCCATTTTTTAGGAAGGGATGGGGAGTATTCTATTAATATCACCCCTCTTCATATGCAGGGGGAGCTAATCACTTCTATAAGTTCTTCTCAGCCTCTTGTACTCCTGCTCCAATTTCACTAAATTTACCTCTGTGACAACTTGCTTATTCAAGTTAAAACACTTGATAATAGCCTCTCTTGAGACATCAACTAAGCACCCAACATTTGGAAGCCTGACAATTTTGGTTGGGGCATGGTAGCTATGGGCGAGGGCTTTAATCAACTCAATATGAATGAAAATATTTGGAACAATCAGTTTAGCTAAATCAAGGGTCTACGGGTTTGATGCCGGAACCTTATCATTCATGTTTTGATAGAAATACCAATAGAGGTTCCAACCCGACTGAGGAACAATGGGGTCTCTACACGCTCAAGCTAAATCTCTTAAAACCTTCTAGGGTCCTTTGTCAACTGAACCAAGTAATAAAGAAAGAAATGGGGACTGCAAGGAGGGTTTACTGGTTTTGACTTCATCTTTTTTAACCCCTACTTTAGCCTTCTTTGGTGCCATTTCTATAAAATTTAGAGAGTAATGAGCAGAGCTTACTTGGTGATATAATTCGCCTTGAAGAATTCCTTTTGCTCCCTCACTTTGAGCTCTTTTGCACTTGGTCTCAGTTGTTATGCATGGAAAATCTCAACCTACTTTGTGCTTCTTAACACCAAGATGCATTAACTCTTGACTTATAAATTCGCACAAGTCAAATCTTTGTATTGAGCTCAATTTTGTATTTTGATGTTGACTAATGTGATTGATATGCTTTAAATGACCCAATGGATGATTTACTGTGCTACCTCATGTCACTTTTCACTCCCCTATGGTACTATATAGTGTCTATTGCGGGTCACCTTTTGTTCTCCTACGATACCGTGGTATGTCTTCTTAGTACTCCTCCTTAGGATACTACTTTACTATGGGCTATGTTTTGACCCTCTATGGTATAGCGGTGTCTCCTTTTATTACTATCCTTTAGTGTACCACTCTACTGTGGGCTATGTCTTGACCCCCTGAGGTATAACAGTGAAGGTGATAGAGTATGGTGTTAGCTCCTTATACCATCATACTGCGAGCTTCTTTGTAATGGGATGCGGTAGAGAGGTATGATGTAAGGGCTATGTGGGGTAGCCAATGCAGTAGTGGTATAGTGGTAAAGGGAAAAATTAACCTTATGGATGGCGATAGTGTGATTTCCTATGAAAATGATATTGAGAATTTCATATTTCAATTGATAAATACCTTAGAATTTTTATGAAAATTTTGGTTTTGATAGGTCCATGGTTTAGTATAACCTCAACATGACTAGCTTCAACAAACTAAAAAAAAAAAAATCTTTTTGATAAGGTTTTGTATGGTGATAAAGCAGATCTCAAGCAAGGTCCAGTTCTTGCTAACTCGATTTTTTAGCATGCTTTTGAAGGAAACCCTACCCACAAAATATGCCATCAAAGTAAATGCCTCTAAGTCATTTGGGTGGGGCTGAGTAGTTTTAAAAGAGATGCCAACAATAGATTCAACGAAGTAGACTTGCTTCGTTATTACGCCGAAGGTGTGTCTTTATTTGAGTTTCATGAACTCATTTTGTCTATGAATGGTTCAAAAGCCTCGAGAGGCCTTGCAAGACGTTTAAACGAATCTCCACTGTTCATCATTTTTTGCCATTTTTTCAGCTATTCCCCGCTGCTTATTACTGCTTTCCTTGCCATTATTGGTTTTCACTCCTCCAAACTCTTCCACACTGGTATTGACCTTTCACTCCTCCAATTTGACGAGTTCTAGCCTAAAAATGAGGTTTCAGTGAGGGTTTTATAGTATGTTTATGAAAATGAAAATGAAAATTATGAGCAAGATCTTAATAATGAGCACATTTAGGTTTTATGTTATGTCATCCTTTACCCTACGTAGTTAAGTATATAGTAGCATAATTAATATATAATGTAAATTTTTATATAATAATAAAAATAATTATAAATATATAATTATATTATTTATTATTATTATATATTATATTCTTTAACAAAATTATTATATATATATATATATATAATTTTTAAAATGTTTTTAGATTGTAGGAATGGTCGAGTATCCAACCCACCTCTTGCTTGCAACATGATGCTTTAGCCAATCGAGCTAGGCCCCCGCCCCTATAATTTTTATAATTATTAATTAATAATTATTATATTTTTATTTAATACAAAATACAATTAATATATTATATATAATAGTATATATAGGTTATATTATTATTATATATTATATTCTATAATACAAAATATTAAATATAAATATAAAATTATTATAATTAATAATTAATATATTTCTACATAATCAAATTAAATTAATTTATAAAAAATCTCATCATTTAATTGATCTTTGAATAGATTAGGAAAAATAAAATTATATGTATATAGAGTATGTGATTAATATAATAATTAATACATAAAATATAAATATATGTTATTATATAATAAAAATATAAAATAAAATTAATATAATAATAATAACAACAATAATAATAATATAAACAATATATTTTTAAAATGACCTACCAATTGACCTCGTGTGTGAAAAATATAAACCATATTTTTCCTAATTGACCTTCCACACCTCTTCGATGTACCCATTACACAAGGTGCCATAACTAATTATATAGAGAATATTTTATATATATATATATATATATATATATATATATATATATATATATATATATATATATATATATATATATATACTAGTTTACACAAATTCTAAAACAAAATCATTAAAGTGCCAATATGATTAATCTAAATCATTTAACACCTTAATGCATATTGCCATGCATATCCCCTTGAATCTTTTCACGAGTACATGAAAAACATTAAAAATCTAATAACAAATAGGGGAGAGGACCCAGTAGTTCTGCACCTAACTTCGCGTTCCTCAAAATCCTACTTGGAAATTTCAAATCACTCCAATTTTTTATAGCAGCTTACTTGGCAAGTCCCCTGCTTATAACTTTCGTTTCGGGGCCACATCATCAAATATGATGCCACATCAGCATGCTTTTTGTCAAGGTGTCCAAAAAGGCCCAAAACAAACCTGTTACCAATACTTGTGCATTCACATCATGGATAGTTGAGCGCTGATGTGGCATCACATGATTGGTTGCTTTTTAGATCAAAGGAATACATTTTGTTTAATTTATGGTAGTCATGTCACAACTATTGGGCATTATATAAACAACTATTGGACATTATATTAACTGAAACATGCTCAACGACTGGGTCCTCTCCCCTAATATATTTTTTCACAACTCTACTAGACATACATACTAGTGCGAATGCCAAGGCGAACGCTTTTTTCACAACTCTACAAGACATACATACTAGCGCGAATGCCAAGGCGAACGCCAGATAATGCCAAGGCGAAATAGTGAAGTTCAGTCGACGCACTTTCTCTACAAACGTTGCAAAGTGAAGTCAGGAGGAAATATTCAGGAGGAAACATCTCTACAAAGCAAACGTCTGAACATCTGAACGCAAAAGTTTGAACGCAAGAGTTTTGTAGGCTTCAAGTTTAGAAGTGATAGTCGGGCACTGAAATTCTATGGGAAATGCACTGAGGCGTTTATTTGAGGTTTGGTACAATCCCAGACCTTCTGGAGGAGCTCATGGAGTGAGTCATGGTTTCGATGCATTGGCTCGTGATCTTTTTCAATTTGAAAACACTGGCCAGGTATTCTGAAGAATTACTTAAGCTGTTATTTTCTCTTAATAACAACCTGATTGCTCACAAGATGGAACCATGCCATGTCTTTGTTTTTCTATTAGTTTTGGGATTTGGATAGGTGTTTGGTCGTTTGCTTCCTACTTTTCCCTGGTTTTTTTTAGTTTTGTTATTTAAGCTGTCATTTTATCTTAATAACAACCTGATTGCCAACAAGTGATTGCCCACAAGATGGAACTATCCATGCCTTTGTTTTTCTATTAGTTTTAAGATTTGGATAGGTGTTCGGTTGTTTGCTTCCTACTTTTCCCTGGTTTTTTTTGAGTTTTGTTACTTAAGCTGTCATTTTATCTTAATAACAACCTGATTGCCCACGTGATGAAACTATGCCATGCCTTCGTTTAGGTGTTTGGCTGTTTGCTTCCTACTTTCCCCTGTTTTTTTTTGAGTTTTGTGATCAATTTGAGAGCTGGTTTGTCTGATGCCTTTTCACTCCCTTTGTTTTTTTTTTTTATTATGTTAGGTATGCTGCATATTAATCCAAAACAAGTTTTGTCTAATTTTCTGATAGAATAAGAACGCATTGGCATTTTCTTATCATTGATTTTTTTGGTCAGAATTACATTTTACGAGTTAATTTGATATTCGGGTTTGTGTATATTGTTTAAGGTGCCAGAAGGATTAAGCCAGCACGTAGAGTCTTCAGAGAAAACACAGGCTACATGGTATCGTTCTGCTTCTCTGAAGTTAATACTTATACATTGATATGAGTAGGTGCAATTTGATCACAGTCTTTTTATTATTTTCAAACATTGAATGAAAAAGTGATGAAGTTTTCAGGTAGAGCCATTTAATTCCTCAAAAATTAAGGAAAAAAAAGATCTGTTATAGTTGTTTGTATTAGCCAATCCCTTTCGCATTAACCTTATGTATAAAGAATTGTGAAATTTTCTCACCTTTCATCCTCCTTGGGCCTATGGCTGTGGCAAGTCTATTGTCCCCCTGCACACAGGGTAGGGAAAACCCCTTTTTCTGGCTATTTACCCAGTAGTGAGACCAGTGGATTTTTCCATTCACATTGCTGGGTTGCTTCCTCCTACAATCATGTGTTATCTAGAGTTGTTCAGCATTCTGTCTCAGGTGTCTATCCTTTACTGGAAATTTTAGCCGCAGCTAACCTTTGAACTAGGATGTCCTGATAAGTATGGGTTAGTATTTGGAGCCTGAGCCTTAACAACAACAAAGAATCATAGTTCATCACAGAGAACTGCATAATATTGTTCTTTCCTATCTCAATAGATTTCTACCATCTAATTCTGCAATGCTTGGTAGTTGATTTCAGTATATCCTTTGCCTAATTCTGTATCATCTGCTGGAATTCTATCTGAAAGCTTTCATTTATAAGTACACATTATTGTACATAAATTAGTTTGTAATTACAATTAAACAACAGGAAGCTTTAATCTTCGCTTGAGTTTGATTCCTTTTACCAGTACAGCTTACAAAAATCTTCTAGGTCTTTTAACCTTCTCATTTGGAGATGATAAATTTTAAAAATTCAACCAGACTTGGAAGACTAAGTTTCCTGGATAGCATTAATGATTTCGGCTTGCGACATTAAACATTTTATGCCCTTTATTCTGGTTAAAAGTCTACCACGATTCAGATTACACTCAAATCTAATCATCAAAGCAACTCTGAAGCCATTGCCAAAGACTTCCTTTAACCAGTTCTCAAATGGGCATTGAAAGCTTGCTTGGCAGAAAGAGCTGAGACAGTTGGGTTTTTACTATATAGAGGAGTGAGACTCCTCCTGTAATTAGCTGTGATCCCTGGGTCAGGATTCCCGCCTTCGGCAAACAGTGCATATTCCTAATGGAGAGTTTCTCTATAGCCAAACTTTGAATTTGTGTGTCCTAATTTAAGTGATGTTTAGTGTTTAAGCGTCGAGCTTCACCGGCGCAACACTAGCATTTTCTCATAGACTCACCAATATCACGCACATAAAAAATTTCTTGTTTCACTTGCATTTTCTGTAACTTTCTGCTCAATAAAATCTTTGATTCAATGGAATTTGCACTTATACAACTGGATGCTTATTTCAAAAGTTACGAGAAAATCCTAGCAGCATGGAAGGAGGAGCCTGCTCAGAATGCTGAACAAGCAGCAATACTTATTGTCAGAGCATTACACAAACATCACAAGGTCAATGTTGAGGTATATCTTTATTTCTAAGGCTTAGCATCCTTCATCAATGTAAACTTTTTCCTCTTTAACCTTTTTGTGATTTTTCTTAACAAAGTACAAATGAACCAGAGATTCCCTTATTTTGCAGGAGCTCTTGGCAATCTATGGGCTTCCATACCCTGCTGAATCTGTACAAATTCCAGAAGAAGCTCTACAAAAATGGCCAGAAGGAGTGAAATATGAACTGCACACACTTCCAGTAAGACATGAATTGAGTATGAGTATGTCTTCCTGTTTCTCTTCCCTTGTGTTTCATATACTAACATGTTGGCCAGTGCCACACCAGGTAGGTCCCAGAGCTGTAGCAGATGGTGATACACTCACAGTATATGTGGATATAAAAGACCCCGGAGAACCTTTAGAGGTTCCAAGCTCAGTAGAGAAAGCAGCAATGGAAAGGCGTGAAGCTCGAACAGAGCGGGATTATGCGAGAGCTGATGCATTAAAGAAACAAATTACAGATGCAGGATATAGGTTTGGTTCCAATGTCTTACAAACTTGCAAAGTTTCTTGTATGATTTCTTCATGAATGTCTCTTCCTTGTGTTATACCATATCAAGTATCTTCCCTCTTGCATGGATAATTAAAGCTCGTCTATTCTCTTCTAGATGCTAGATATCCTTAGTACTTCTATTTTACAAGAACGATGGTTTTGATACCATTGTAAAGTTCAATCTTCTCATCTTCTAAATTTACCAATTAAAATACATCAATCAAGCAATGCAACATAACATTTTGATTATCTGTAGAACTGAAAGTTTAAACTTACTAGCCTTTAAAATACCATTGATCAGAATCTCATGAATCCTTCTTTGTTTAGTTTTAAGGTTAAAGATATTGCAGCAATAACAGCAACTTTCTTTTCCAACAGGGTATTTGATGGAGCCAGAAACTGTGATGATATTCTAGCTCGCAAATATCGAATTCGACTAAGGTTGATGTTCATGGGGTTTTTTAATTTTGTATTTTTTTTTATGTATCTGATTCATGAGAGCAAGATGATGGCATTTTTCTTCTCTCCTTGGCATATGAGTTATAATGGCAGTTCTAAATGTAAGTCCTCCATAATTGCAGGGGGGTGGATGCACCAGAGAGGGAAATGCCTTATTGCGAGGAGGCAAAGGAAGCGTTGGTCAATCTAATTCAAAGGAAAAAATTGTACATACTAGTCTATAACCAGGATCGCTATGATCGCACTGTAGGAGATGTTTACTGCGGGAATATTTTTGTTCAGGCGAAGAATAGCACAGTTTTCAGCTAACTCCAAATATTTTGGATAATTTATAATAGTTTATTGCCAAGCAATTGCTTTTTCTATTTCAAAATGTGTTTGGCTGGAACTACCTAAAAGTTTCTGGAAATCAATGTTTTGGGTCAGATTTTGTGACCCATCATTAAGGGGAAAAGCCAATTTCTTCATTATGAATCATCGATATATAAAATGTCATCTGATATGTGAATTTTCTACAACTTTTAAATAGTTCTAATTAAAAAAAAATCATCGATTTTTTTTTCTAACAATTTTATAAACTAGTTTTAATAATTTGTTCTATTTTTTCCTCTATTTATAGGAAGAACTTTTAAAAGGGGGATTTGCATGGCACTATGCACAATATGATCAGCGTCCAGAGTTTGCCAAGGTAGGAAAAATTGTTCTCATAATTTGTCTGCCTTGAAGAATTGTTTTTTTTTTTAATTTACCAACTCTAGGTATTAACATAATTTTTTATTTGATTTTACAGTGGCAAAAAGAGACCCAAGCTGCCCGTGTTGGACTATGGGCTTCACCCAATCCACAAAAACCATGGCAGTGGAGGAAAGCCAAATGGGTTGCACAAACACCCGCAAATGTTTGAATAAAAGTATTTTGCTATAAGTAGTGCTTCTCACGTTTGCGACCTTTAGTACATATTTTGGATTTGATCTTATGTTTTTATCTGTATTATGATTCAAGATTATTCATAGTACTATGGTTATGTTGTATTGGCATATATTACGATTATGTTTGATGGATAATATAGTTTTATGTTTGATTATGCACATGGATATTTGGATGAGTAGTTATGATTATGCACATGTAGATTTGGATTAGTAATTGATGATTATGTTGTCTACCCCGTTCAAAAATTGTATGTACTCGTTATTATATATGCACAGGTACACTTGACGTTTGTTGAGTGGATATAGGTATGGGAAATTTTTCCACCAAGTCTGAGTTATTCCTTGACGGTGGTTATATGGGAAGATGTCACATTGACCAATTTGTTAGCCTTAATCATCATACTCGATTTGAGTGTGATTTCCTATTATCTTACCATGTTGGTCGGATTCGATATGATTTTGGATTTTGTTACCCTATTGTGGAAGCCCAATGAATGTGTGTGTGTTGAATTATTTAAATTCTAATTTCTGCAAAATTAGTTCAATTTTATGCTTAAATGGATTTAATGGGTAACTATATGTTAAAAGATGTTTTGAAATGAATTGGATGGATTAATTGAGTTTATAGGAATATTTGAGGGAGTTTGAATTAAGAAATGATGAAAAATGAATTTTATTAATATTATATTAGGTTTTGAAAATGGGTAAAAAGGGAGAAAGTGCTTTTATTTCTTTTTATGTTATTTTGTGAGAGAAAAATAAAGAGAGAGAAAAAAAAACCTTGTTTGAGCAATTTAGTAATTTGTTGATTGGGAGTGCAATATTCATTGGAATTCGACGAGGTTAGATCCATTGGGATAGGAATCGGGAAGAGATCGTGTGTGCCAGTTTTCATGAGCTCTCATTTGGCATTTTTGGAGTGTTCTTCATTTCAAAATTGGAGAGATATTGAGATATTTTGATTGTTTTCAGTTAGCTTAAGCATTTTCCTTCAAATGTAATGGTAGGAAATGGGTTGAGGGAGTGTAGAATCATCCCATCTCTCTTTATTTTACAAATTGAATTGTAGAAGTTAGTGTTTTGTTCAAATTTTGAGAACTTTAAAAAATATGGGGTTACCATGCCCAATTTTTAGTAAAATGATGAAAATGTTAAATTTATAGCTTAAAAAGGGTGTTGGACATATTTGCAACCAAAGAGTATTCTTAAAATTCTAAATTTTGAAATTTGAATTTTTGATGAATTTCCATGGTGAAATTGGGAAAATTTATGGTTTTTACATTGTTGAAATATGGGAAATTTAAAAAGTTTGTTATGAAATTGAATGAATTTGGATGTTTTGAAATGATGGAAACTTGGGAAATGTGAAAATATGCATTGTGGGAAAGTATTAGTGAAATCAAGAAAAGGTTTTTTTTGCATTGATTTTTGTGCCACTCGTTGGAGGGTGTGATGAGCTTAGGGTCCAAGTGTTAGAGAGAGTGATGGGAGTGGCCCCCAATGTGAACTCGACCCAAAGTAGCGCGTAGGAAATATTGGTGTGGGGAGTTGTTTAATGATAAGTGAAACTTTAATGAAAATGGGTAATAAACTAATCAAGATAATGGCATCCCTCTCATGCTTTGAGTGCTCGTATAGGCTAATGATCGAGGAAGACAAGTCACTCAGGGAGGGTAAGAATTGTAAGGTCAAGTATTCTTTTATGTATGAGAGGGTACTTGGATTCACGTGGAGCCCCACATGAGTGTTTGCAATAACACTCCCTCTCTTGCTCTATAACATTCAACCCTAGAGTAGATTTTAGTAGCACCCAAGAGATTGTGCATTCTTGCTATGTTGATATTGATATCATTGCATCATTGTATAATTTTTATTCTTTGTGTCTTGTGTGAGTGAATACCCCTCTTTCCCCTATGTATTGTGTGTGTGAATGTTTGGGCCTTGTGACTATCTCCTAGCATAGTGGGGCAAGCCTACAAGTATCACATGGTCGGGTGGCAAGAAACCATCGTTGGGAACCGAAGGTTCATGGATCGAGGAATGACATGACACTTTATTCTTTCAAGTTTTACACATGCATATTGATGTATATTATTCATTATATTACAAAATTATTATTTTGAAACCTCTCTTCGGAGATGAATGTAATTTGTAAACGAAAAGAGCATTTAGTTCATTTACATGTCTCGGTGTGAATATTGAGCATGAAATATTGTTTCTTATCCTTATTATTATGTTTATATGCTAAATCAATTTAGGCATATTTTATTTGGTGATTAAAATGAACCTAAGTACAAATTTTCATAGTTGGGTGGCCTGGTACTGTATGAAGGCGACCTGGTGAAACACTAGTTAAACCCAGTTTATAGAAATTTTCCTAACACTACTAGGGGCAGCCTGGTATCATGTTGTGGTGGCCTAGTAGCATACTGGGGCGGCTTGGTTTTACAATCCAAAAAAATACAATTTTTGGCTGTGTGTTGGGGCGGTTTGGTATTGTGTAGGGGAAACCTCGTTCCCATACAAAAACTAGAGAGTGAATTCTCTTAACCACTAATAGGTGAAGTTTTTATAAACTTTGGGCCTTTTCAAATAATTTTTATGGCTTGTACTTTTCTTGTTCTGGCCATTTTGGTTGTTTTACTCTTCAAAACCTAATCAAATTTTCTACAACTCTAAACTTGATCTTTCCTTGTGTTTTTCAAGACTCTATTTGGGAAAACTTTGTAAGCAAAAGTTGTTCACGATAGTCCTAGGGTCCTAGTAGTGCTTTGAATTAGTTCTCAAGTGTCATCATTGAGGACTTATATCATTTTTTGTGCCACCTTCAAAAGGGACTCAATTGTCAAACCTAGAGTTGTGGGAGATTGTTATCCTAATCTTGTAAAAGCTAGAAAAGGTTGGAACCCTTCATGGATAGTCCTATAAGTGTACCCAAAATTCCTAATAAGTTAAGGATGTGTGGGATGCCAATCTTCTGCTTGTGTAATGTCATGATTGTGACAATATGTTTGTGTTAGCCTAATGTGCCTAATTGCATCAATGTACTTAAGTATTATATCTTGTACTTAAAAAAAAATCCCATGTATTTGACCTTTTTCCATGTGGGTTCCTTACTAGGATATTACATTTGGTATCAGAGCCCATGTTCATATGCTGGGAGCTTTGGATTATGTGCTTACTTATGAGTAATGTGTTTGATCTATGTGTTTGGTGTGTGCTTGCTAAATTTGGATTATGCAATTGTGATGTTCAATCTTATGATATTACACCTTACCATGGTTTTAGAGATATACTTATATATATGTCCTAACCCATATAAATTTTTTCATGTTTGAAGGATGTAACCTGAATCTTGTGTTTCACGTTGAGATGAGATAGAGGAGGAAGCAAATAATCCTCTGATAGATCAACTGACTCTCTTGTTCATCCTCAAGTTATTGATCTCAAAGATAATAGTGAGATTGGGTCAGGTCATCAAGATGTTTCCCATTCACTTCATTCCCATCCTTCCTAGATGAGCAACCTCAATTTGGTGAGAGAGCATTCTAGGAGCCCTCGTCATTCAAGATTAGAGATAGAGGTTGAGTAGGATCCACCTCGCGGTGGAGATAAGCAGATAGTAGATGTGGATGGTATGATATTAGGGCACATGAGGGATCTTCTTCGCACCCATCCACCTACGTTTGAGGGTATGATAGTTGTTGGCCTTAGACCATTGTTTTGTGATGCATCCCTATGGTAGCAATACCAAGGCTCAGTGTGCCATCATATACTTGAGAGGATTTTCTTCCAATTGGTGGTGCCAAGAGGAGAAAAAGCATCATTTGGATATTGCCACTGTCTCTTGGGAGACTTTCTTGGAGAGGTTTCATCCATGCTATGTTTCAGATCACTATAGGTAGGGATGTGCTAATGAGTTCCATGAGCTTTGCTAGTTGGGTATGATGGTTGATCAATATGAGAACCATTTCTTTGATCTTAAGAATTATGCAAGTGTAGTTGAGGATGAGATCATGTTAGTACAATGCTTTGTGTGTGGTCTGAATGCTTACATCAGTGGTGGAGTTTAGGTGTTTGAGCCCAAGTCTTTGGAGGTCACCATGGAGAAGATGATATTGATAGAGGAAAATATTGCTAGAGGTTTCTAAGGATAGATTGGAGTTTAGGTTAGAGGTTTGGCTCCATCAGGATTAGGTGTGTGAGGCTCCCAGTCTCAACCCATAGGGTCCTCTAGGGCTTTATTAGCACCCTCTAGGCCCGTTCAATAGCAACAACAACATCAGTGCCAAAGACCTTCACAAGCTCCTCAAAGGGGGCAAGTTTCAAGTGGTCATTACTCCAGGAATTGAAGTGGACATTAGAGGCATCCTAGTCAGATTCAACTAGTGCAGAGTAGTCCACTTAGTTCTAGTAAAGGGGTTTATCACCAATCTTGGGCGCTATCAACAGGTCATGGATAGGGTAGAGGATTGTGTTTCTCTTGTGGCCAGTAGGGTCATTATGTAGAGTATTATCCTTAAAGGTCAGTAGCAAGGAGTAGTCAGAGGTAGGTAGGTTCAAAGCCTAAAGTGGGGGATGTTGGGAGATCCCATAGAGTGTTTGCAGCAGTGGATAATCATTGGGCTAAGCATTCAGGCACCGTTTTCCAGTCATCAAGTGTATTAGATGGAGTTCGTGTATCTATTTTATTTGATTATGATGCTTCGGATTCCTTTATTTCCCCATTCCTTGTGGAGCAATGTAGGCTTGAGGCAACGAGGCAGAGCATTAGTTGGCAGGTTGAGTTAGCCACTAGTGCTAAGGTGGTAGTGGACTCCCTTATGTATGGTTGTGTGTTGGAGTTAGGCACCTTCACCACCACAATAGATCTACATATCCTACCTTTAGGATCGTATGGGATCATCTTGGGTATGGATTGGTTAGAGGCTCATCAGGCATGTATTGATTTCTATTATAATTTGGTCAAGTGTGTGGATGATCTTGGTGAGTGAGTGGAGTTTATTGAGGTCCAAAGACCCATTTCTCTTCTCATGATTTTGGATAAGAAATTAAAATAGAGTATGCGATATGAATGTCAGATGTTTTCTATCTTAGTGAGTGATCTTGCTGAGGGTGAGTGTCAAGAGGTGACTCTTGATGATCGTCCTCTTCTTAGAGAGTATCCAAATGTGTTTTTGAGTGAAATTCTGAGTATGCTACCTAAGAAGGATATCAGATAGATCTCATACTTAAGGTAGAACCTATCTCTCGAGCACCTTATCACATGAACACTTAGGAGCTTAGTGATCTTTATTTGCATTTGGAGGATTTATTGGAGAAGGGATACATTCATCCTAGTGTTTCCCCTTTAGGGAGCACCAGTCATCTTCGTGAAGAAGGACAGATCTGTTCATTTGTGTATTGATTACCAACAATTGAATAAGGTGATAGTGAGGAACCGATATCCCTTGTCGAGGATCGATAAATTTTTTGATCAAATGAGGGGAGCCAAGGTGTTATCCAAGATTGATCTTAAGTCGGGATACCGTCAGCTTTGTATCCATGAGGCTAACATTTATTAGACAACATTTCATACTCATTATGGACATTATGATTTCATGGTGATTCCATCCGGGTTGATGAATGCACCTTTTGTATTCATGAGTTTGATGAATGGGGTGTTTCATACTTATCTTGATCAGTTTTTCCTTATTTTCTTGGATGATATTCTCATTTATTCAAGGATAATGGAGGAACATGAGGTCAATTTGTGTTAGGTTCTGTAGTGTTTGCACGACCATCAACTTTATGGAAACTTTGCTTGAAGTGTGAGTTCTTCTAGAGTGAGGTGAGATACTTGGGCCATGTTATCTCAAGTGAGGGTATCTCAGTGGATCCCTCAAAGATTTAGGCTATTGTGGATTGGCCAACGCCCTCAAGTGTCTCAGAGGTTTGTAGCTTCATGGGTTTGGTGGGTTATTACCGTTGTTTTGTGAGACATTTCTCTAGAGTGACTTGTCCTATCACTTCTCTTTAGAGGAAAGGGAATAAGTATGTGTGGTCAAAGAAGTGTGAGGCAACATTTCGGGCTCTTAAGGATTTATTGATCAGTGCAACTATCTTGGTTGTACTGGATCCAACATTAGATTTTTTGTATCAATGCATCATTGAATGGTGTGGGGGTAGTTCTCAAGCAGGAGGGTCAAATGATTTCTTATGTTTCGCAGAAGATCAAGGATCATGAGTTGAACTACCCCACTCACAATTTGGAGTTAGTGGTAGTAGTCCATGTGAGCTTGTTCATTGGAGGCATTTCCTTTTGGACCATCGATTTGAGCTTCATACTGACCATCATAGTCTATAGTATATCTTTACTCAATTGAACCTAAATGCCTGATAACACCATGGATTGGATGGAGTTTTTGTGTGAATATTACTTTGATGTTCATTACATCAAATGGAAGGAGAATCTTGTTGTAGATGCCTTGAGTAGGAGGAGACATGAGATCTTAGTGTTGACCCTTGGTATTGATTTATGGGGTCATATTCTTTAGGCACTTCCTAGTGATGCGTGGTATCAGGAGGTGAGGGCGGAGATAGAGTCTAAGAGAGTCCTTGGGGGAAGGTTTACCAATTATTCTTTGGAGTTCAAAAAACTATTGCGACATCTTGGTCATATTTATGTTCCAGTTTTTGGTGATCTTCGTTTAGGGATCTTGTCTGAGGAACATCGTACTCCATAATCAACACATCCTAGTGTCAATAAAATGCACATCAACCTTAGAAAGTTGTATTATTGGGTAGGGATGAGGTGTGATGTTTCTGATTTTGTGGTTAGATGCCTAGAGTGTCAGTGGGTTAAGGTTGAGCATCAACATCTCGTAGGTCTTTTGCAGCTGCACAATGTGCCATTCCCAAGTGGATGTGGGATACTATCTCTCTTGATTTCATTGTTGGGTATGTATTCTCGTTGTCATGATGCCATTATGGTGATTGTGGACAACTTTTCTGAGGTTTCCCATTTTTCACCTATGAGGTCTTCGTATTCAGCCGCATTAGTGGCACACTTGTTCATGGAGGACATTGTTTGTTTGCATGTAGTTCCTCACAAGATCATTTTAGATCGAGATCTAGTGTTCACATCTAAGTTATGGACTTCCTTACAACATGCTTTGGGGGCCCAACTTAAGTTTAGTTCTACCTATCATTCTAAGATAGATGGTCAGACAAAGAGAGTGAATCGGGTCCTTGAGGACATGCTTCACATATATGTGATGAATTGCTAGTCAAGGTGGGAGGACTATTTGTACCTTGTAGATTTTTCCTATAATAATGGGTACCACAATTCTCTTGGAATGACATCTTTTCATGCCTTGTATGGTCGACCTTGTCATACTCCCTTGAGCTGGGATTGTTTAAAGGATCATTTTATCTTGGATCCCAACATGCTTTAGGATATGGAGTAGTACGTTATTTGGATTAGGGAGAACTTGGTGACAACACAGGACCATCAGAAGAAGTATACTAATTCCCATGTATTGGATTGACACTTCTCAGTAGGTGACCATGTTTTCTTGAGAGTGCAACTGTGAAAGAGTCCTATCCATTATCGAAAAGTATATAAGCTCACACCATGCTTTGTTGGACCTCTTGAGATCCTTGAGAGGATTGGTCTTGTTGCCTACCATCTTTCCTTGCCACCTAGCCTATCACGTATCCACAACGTATTCCATGTTTTTGTTCTTAGGTAGTTTTTCAATATGTGATCCATGTTCTAGATTGGCGTGCTTTGTAGGTTTAGGAGGGCACACAACTTTCTTTGGAGCATGTTTGTATTCTCCAACACTAGATGTTGGCCCCTAGAGGTCAAGATCTAGAGTAGGTACAGATCCACTGGGACCCAAATGATTGAGCCTAAAACAACTTGGTAGGATGTGTTGTGGCTAAGAGTCCCTTATCCTCATCTTTTTGTAGGCTTCTAGGAGTAAGCCTATTTTTTGTCAGGAAATTGTGTCTCAACCTTGCAATTACATAAGGTTTATTGTTGATAGGATATATATATATATATATATATATATATATATATATATATATATCCTAGTTACACTAATAGGTGTATACATTGGAAGCATGGGAGCAAAATGTGAGCGTGTTAATAAATTTTTTTAAATGATCGACATACATTAAATACATGAAATATTATAAATCTAGACCATTAATTATTAAGTTTTAGATTTGATGGTGGATATTTTCTTGGTCTGTCTTGTCCTAGAAGGTAACCCTATTTTATGAGGGTGTTGTACTACGAATGTGGATGGTGATGTATTTTGAGAGTCTGATAGCGGTCATGTTATCTCTAGATCTTTGGTGGTGATACTCTTGTGAGAAGCTTGCTCTGTAAGTATATTGTATTTTTTGTAATTTTTGAATAATATATTGGGAAACATTTGGAGTGTGGGTTTTTTTCTTCCAAAAGGGTTTCCCCCATGTAAATCACTGTGTTGCGATATGCATGATATTTATGTTTATTTATGTTTAAGTTTTTGTAACTATTGACAAGATCTATAAATTTTTGTATTATTCTCCTCTCAAGATTACTGTAGGAAGTTGTTTTGCTACCTTAGCTTCCTTACAAGTGGTATCAGAGCCTGATCACCTTTGGTTTCAGTTGTGGGTTGTTCAGTTTTTTGAACTAATCCAAATTTGAGTTGGAGCTTGTGTAGAAGAAACTTTGTGATCTTGTTGCAAGAATTTTTAGATGGAAAGTTCATCAGGTAGAATAGAGGTGGAGAAATTTTTTGGAAATAATTTTGAAATGTGGAAGCTAAAGATGGAGGATTTGTTGATAGATCAAGATCTATGGGATGTTGTTGATGAGAATATTTCAAGGCTTATAGATCCTACTTAGGCTGGTCAATATGATGTTATGGACCATAAATCCAAGGGTCTAATTCAACTTTGCTTGGAAAACTCTATTTTAATTAATTTCCATGAGGAGACCTCTACACATAAACTATGGAAGAAGCTTGGTGAGATGTATCAAGCCAAATATTTAGTGAACAAGATTTTCTTGAGGAATAAATTGTATTCCTTGAGAATGGAAGAGGGTGGACAAATTATAAACCACCTGGAAGCATTCAATATTTTGGTGGCTCAATTGGCATCGATTGGTGTCAAAATGGATGAGGAGGAGAAATGTTAGATCTTGCTTTGTTCTTTGCCTGATTCGTGGGATTCTCTTACTATGGCTATTGGGAGTACTTATGTTATATTGAAGATTGAATACGTGGTGGGTTCTTTACTTTCTAAAGAGATCAGGAGGAAGGTATCCATCACTGCCAAGGAGGCCCTAAATGTTCATGGAAGACCCAAGGAAAAAGGAAAAAAGAATGAGAAGCATGACAAATCCAAGTCCAAGGGGAGATCTAAGTCTCCTGGGAAGTCCAAAATTATTTGTTGGAATTGCGGTAAGCCCAAAAATTTTCATAAGGAATGCAAAGAAGAAAAGAAGAAGAAAAGAAGAAGAAAAAGAAGAGATTTGATTATGATTTTGAGTCTGAGAAGGAAGATGGTGACACATTCATTGCAACTTTGGCAACTAGTGTAGGTAATGATGCATGGTTAATTGACTCAGGTGCATCTTTTCATATGACCTTTAATAGAGATTGGTTTTTTGAATATGAAGAATTTGATGGAGGTAAGGTGTACTTGGGTGATGATTCTTATTTAAATATTGTTGGCTTTGGTAAAGTTAAAATCAGGTTTCCTGATGGTAGAATAAAAAGCATTAACGGTGTGTTGCATATTCGTGGATTAGCACAATTTTTTTATTTGTGAGCAAACTAATAGATGTCGGTGTGTAGGTAGTATTTTCTGATGTAGGATGTAAGTGGTTAGAGGTGATATGGTAATTTCTAGAGGTGTCAAACATGGCACATTATATAATATTGATGCATGCACTGTTGAGTGCAATAGTACTTCCGTGAAAAGAAAGTTTGTGGAAGAGGTGAGGGTTTCATCTTCAGTAGATGGTCATGGCTTCTGGGTACCCAATGGTACTTTTTCTTCTGAATCAAAGTTATTTGTAGAGAAAACTATGTTATGGCACCAGAGACTTGGCCACATTGGAAAAAAGAGTCTAAGGACCTTGCAAAATAAAAACATTGTTGAAGGTTTTTTTGATTGTAATCTTGAATTTGATTTCCGTGAGAATTGCATTTATGGAAAATAAAATCGCGTTCAGTTTTAGTCAAGTTCTCATAAATCTTGTGGTGTATTGGATCTTATTCATTATGATGCATTCATTCTTGTAGATGTTCCTTCAATTGGAAAATCCACATATTGTGTTTCATTTATTGAGGATTATAGTAGGACATGGGTATACTTTTTAAAGAGTAAATCTAAATTTTCTAGTCAATTTAAAAAAATTAAAGCAATGGTTGAGTTGTACACTAGAAAGAAAATAAAATGTTTAAGGACTAATAATGGCGGTGAATTGTTCTCTAATGGTTTTGATAGATTTCGTAAGGATTGAGGTATTCATAGATAAAAGACAACTCTGTATTCTCCACAATAGAATGGAGTTGTAGAAAGAATGAACATGACACTGATGGAGAAGGCTAGGAGTATGTTGAGTGGTGTTGGTCTAGAACAAAGGTTTTGGGATAAAGTTGTTGCCACTGCATGTTACTTGAGTAGCAGGTCTCCTACATTAGCTCTTGTTGATAAGATGCCTATAGAGGCATGGTCGGGTCACAAGCCTTCATTAAGACATCTTAGAGTTTTTTGTTGTGAGGCATATGCACATGTGCCAAAGGAGAAGAAAACAAAGTTAGAGAACAAGGCTATAAAATGTATTTTCATCAGATACATTTATGGGGTGAAAGGATACAAGCCTTGGGATCCTATTGCATAGAAGGTAATATATAGTAGAAGTGTTATTTTTAGAGAATCTAAGCCTTCTTCTGTTACATTGCAGCTAGAACAAATCAAACAGGAAGATGTGATTCAATTTCCTTCTACATCTAAGAAAGTTGAATCGAGGCCCATGGATAGACAAGAAGTTGAGGAGAGCTCATCTAGCTCCAAATCTTCAGAAGAGGAGGAAGAACCTCCAAATAAAATTGTTCGTAGGTCAACAAGGCATAGACAACCACCTAAAAGGTATTCACCTGATGATTAGAGGTGTATTTTTTCTTTGAATACTAACATGGATGAACCCAGACATGTAGAAGAGGCATTAGGTATGAATGATGCAAAAATCTTGGAAGATTGCTATGGATGAAGAAATGACACCTTTGAAAAAGAATGATACATGGGATCTTGTACCATGGCTTGAAGGACAAAAACTTGTTGGTTACAAATGGGTGTTCAAGAAAAATATTAGTTCAAATGGAGGTATTGAGAAGTATAAAGCAAGGTTGGTTGTGAAAGGTTACTCTCAAGTTGAGGGTGTTGATTATGGTGAGATATCTTCTCTTGTTGCAAAAATGACATCCAATAGATTTTTTCTTGCTATTGCTTCTACTTATGATTTCGAGGTTGAGAAATAGATATGGAAATTAATTTCCTTCATGGTGACTTGGAGGAGGATATTTATATGATACAACTAGAGCACTACGTGGTGAAAGGTAAAAGTAAATTGGTCTGCAAATTGAAGAAATCTTTGTATAGACTTAAACAAAGTCCTAGGATGTGGTATAATAAATTTGATATGTATGTGTTTATTTTGGGATTCGAGCATTCTAAATTAGATCATTGTGTCTATTATAAAACTAATGGTGATCATTTCCTGTTTATTGCATTATATGTTGATGATATGTTATTTATTAGCAAAGGGAAAGGTATGATTTCAGAACTGAAATCTCAACTTGTTGCTAAATTTGAAATGATAGACCTTGGTGTAACTAGGCACATTCTTGGGATGGAAATTAAAAGAGGTAGAGTGAACAAAAACCTATGGCTTTGCCAAAGTAAGTATGTTAATTCAATTTTACAAAGGTTTAACATGCAGGATTGTAGACCAGTGTGTGTTCCTTTTTCAGTTGGAACAAAGTTGTCTATTTCAAATTGTCCAACATCTCCATCAAAAATGGAAGAGATGATCAGAGTGTCATACCAGAGTGTAGTTGGAAGTTTGATGTATGTTATGGTTTGCACTAGAACAAACATTATCAAGCAGTGGGAGTTCATTCCAGATATATGTCTAATCTTGGTAGAATTTATTGGGATGCAGTTAAAAGAGTCTTCAAATATTTGTATGGTACCTTAGATTATTCCTTGTGTTATCATAGTAATATGGTTGAAGATGAGATTTCCCTCGACATTCATGGT
>VDFB02036002.1:0-12994 GCA_007258455.2 Sequoia sempervirens | reverse complement strand
ACTTAGATTTATGGATTTATTTAAATTAAATAATGAGAAGAATGTGACAAGAGATTAATTAAATAAGGATTTGATTTATTTAATTAAAGGAGATGGTGTTAAATTAAATTAAATAAGGTTTTTAATTTATTTAATTTAATGGATGAACTTTAGAGATTTAATCAAATAAATTGATTATTTAATTAAATAGGGATAATTAGATCAAATGGGTTGATTAATTAACACGAGAAAGTGAATTATTAGATAAAGTGATTTATTTAATTAAGAGAGGAGTATTGATGAATTTAATCAGATAAGGAGATTTGATTAAATGGTTAGACCGAGGGATGATTCAGGATGAAACAATGTTAGTGGATCAGGATCGAGTGTGCGATCAATCTGTATATTTTTTATGTCTACATTTTGCCCCTCTTTGAAGCGATGCACTTGTTGCGTTGGTTCAAAGAATAATCTTGCCATGATCAAAAGTCAAAATTTCTCAGATTTTTTTCGAATGCCCCACTATTGCCCCAGCGAATGAAGAATTACGCTGGTATACTGGCCCCTCGAGAGATCGGGCGAAGAGGTTTGATTTGAGGGTCGATCTCTCGAAAAAGAGGTTCAAGATCAGTTCAACTCAAATATTTGATGTAGACAGATTTGATGATGTAGACAGTCATCAACCATGGCTAGCCTCATGCCTATTTTGATACATTACACACACTTGATTCTAATTTGTACCATGACGGTGACATTATTGATGATGAGATGATTATGATGTTTATATGTAATGGATGATATGGTGATGCATGGATGATATGGATGTACATGATATGATATGATGATGTTTTTATGATTATGCGAATAGATGATAAATGCATGGTTTATGAGATGTTTAGAATAACTAATCTATATTATGCAATGATGGGGATGAATGCATGTGGTATGATTAATGTTTTTTATATGGTATTATATGCATTATATAGTATGTTGATGGTTTGTGGATGCAAGATGCATGCAATGGTGATGATTTATGATTAACTATCATGGTACCATGTTAGCGTGATTAGCAAGAGATAGAAGAAAATAAGAGATTCCAACAAGACATGAGATGATGATGATGATGATGATGATTACTTGCCGAGGAGTTGGGATTTTCAAAGGGCCAAATTTTCTTATGTTTGATAACACACATGGTACGATGCATCAAGGTATAGAAAACTAGGATGGCGTGGTACCTAGTGTGATGGACTTTGACTCGACAATCAGATAGGAGTATTCTTGTTCACACCTGACATACGAAAACCTTGCTAGGATGTACTTCAGAAGTTTCAGACACCTCGGACCAAAACACGGAAAGGTAAACCTATCCCTGTAATAGTCAACAAGTTGCCCTAGACCTCTTCCATACATACCTACCAAAGCAAGTATTCGCCAAGGTTATATTACAAGAACGTCCAACAAGCACAACAGACAAAAGATAATGATCATTGCCCCATTCCTATTTCTCTAAATCCTTTGTTTTGGGATATCATCGAGACGTCCTTGGAATGAGCGCAAATAAGATAAGTCAAAAGATAAAGACCAAGTAGACAAACAAACTAATGCTCTTCAATACCGCTAACGGAAAGAGGATGTGTTTTCTAAGATGATAACCGAAACTTATTGCCAAAAGATAATGCCCATTATAGGAAGGATTCATCCTAGGACATGTTAGTGGATGGGGCACGCCATTTCGTTTATAAATGATGATTGATATGGGACAAATTCAGATGATGTGTTATTGATACGAAGAGATGACCAATTTGTTTACGCACTGACTTAGACTTATGACTTGACATTTGGAATTCTACTTGTAATCTGCTAGACTTGTTTCTGATTATTTTACCAAAGGTTGATGATGACGATCAGTTTATTATGGATGGTGTTCATTGCGGGTGCAAGGGAGATGAGGCGGATGGATTTTTTCAAATATTTGGATGTTTTTGACATTTTGAAATGTTTTGAGGCTATTTTTGGTATTTTCAAGATTTTGCAAATGTTTTGATTTTTCAAAATTTCAAATGTTTTTGGGATTTTCTGAGATTTTGACCGAGAGACTAAGCTAAAGACCTATCCTAGGGGCCTCGGGGGCTAATCGACATATTAGCCTTGCCTACGTTATACACGCAGAGACCATGTAGTTCGACTGACGACCTCGTTTTTGGCTTTTTGAATGACTTTTTGACCTGTTTTTGGATTTTCTGATGTGTTGATGTTTTTGGATTTTCTGATGTTTTGATGTTTTTGGATTTCCTGATTTTTTGATGTTTTTGGTTTTTTCTAATTTTATGATGTTTTTGGATTTTCTGATTTTGAGGACTTTAAGACCATACACGAATTTGATCCAATGAGAACGTGCCCCAGTGTAATGCAATAGGCTACTCCGATAAAGGCAGGACAAGCTGACCTTGAGGATGGGCCGAGTAGTTCTAGAAGGGATCATGATACGAATACAAGACCAAGCTATGGTGCGAATGTGAGTGGATGAGTGATGAATGAAGATATGGATGAGATGGATGATGGAAGCGAAATGGAGGGATAATGATGAACAAGCTATAAAGGTCCTGGTGGATGGAAAGTGCTTATTTACACAAGGTGCCTGTTTGCCAGGTTCTCACCAAGGTACTTGCCCAAAGTGCCACCAAAGTGGTTTTCACTAGAAGACGATTTTTTTTTTATCCTTTTTCTGATTTTTTTTGGATTTTTTTGCTTTTTTAATTTTTTTTGTTGTTACCAAGATGCCCCGCTTGCCGTGTTTCTTGAGATAACCATTTTTTAGGACTTTTTCTTTTTTGGATATTTTGGTTCTATACCTTGGAAAGAATTAGGCATAAACTTTTTGAGATGGAGTTTTATTCATGGCTCCTCGCAGAGGTTCCCCTTGAGGTGTTGATAGGTATGCCCCTGATTTATAAGCTTGTTGTGATGATGAAAGGTCCTAACCAATTGGTTTTGAACTTTCCTTTGCTGCTGGGATTCGGGACATTCTTCTGATTTTCTTTTAAGACCGTTCTCTTACTTGGAAAGTCCCATCCTTTGTTGTAGCTCGTTGGAGTCCATTTTGATAGACTTGCAAATGATTCAAAGCATCAATCCTCTCTCTCATCCAATAACTCCACTGCTTGTCTTGAAACTCGATATTCTCACTGATGACTTGCAGTGATATTCTGGGGATGGGAGCTCGATCTCAATGGGGAGCCATTTTTTGATCCCCAATCAGGGAGATTGGGTGTGTGGATTAGTTCGATGTTTCCAGAGGGGGCGCTGTGCAAGCTACCACGTCCGCCATTGATCGCTTTTTTGAGGATTTTGAGGATGGTTTTGTTCATGGCCTGCTGGCCATTGCCTTTGGGATAGTCATGGTGGAGAAGTGATGCTGGATTTTGAATTTCAGACAAGTCGAACCTCCTGGTTCTTGAATGGTGTCCCATTATCTAAGATAATGGCTTGTGGGACAACGATAAATGAGATAGTTCAAGATGAATTTTGGAGATCTACTTCGAGTGATATAGGTCATGGGTATGGCTTCCACCCACTTTTTGGAAGTACTCGTTGCAGTTATAATGAATTTGTGGCCATTGGATGAGGTGGGTGAGATTTTCCCAATGAGATCGAGTCCCCACTGCGAAAAGGGCCATGGTGTGATAATCGGGTGAAGCTCTTGAGCTGGAGCATGGATGAGGTCCCCATGCTGCTGACATTGTAAACACCTTTTAGCGTGATCATGTGCTTCTTGCTCCATTGTGGGCCAATAGTACCCCAGCCTCAGCAGTTTCTTGGCTATGGTTATTCCACTCGAGTGTGAGCCACATATACTGTTATGAACCTCAATTAGAGCAGTTAATGCCTCCTCAGCATTTAGACAGCGCAGTAAAGTACCCTCTATGCTTCTACGGTATAAGGTATCACCTAGGATGACAAATCTGGATGCCTTTTTGATAAAGGTTCATTTTAGGCTCGATGGTAGGTCAGCGGGTAAGACTCCTATTCGAAGATATGCATAGATGTCATGATACCAAGGATCGCCAGGACCAACGATTTCACACACATATTCTGATTTTGGTACCTTGAATGTGGGAACGAGAAGCTGCTCGATCAAAAATTCATATTTCGGTATGTTATGAGGGATGTCTAATAGAGACCCAATTGTAGCCATGGCATCAGTGGCTCTGTTGTTGGTTCTTGGAATCTGCTCAAATGTTATGTTGATGAAGGATTCCTTTAGAGTCTCCACCAATTTTTTGTATGGGGTTAGCTTATCATCCTTTGTCTGATATTCATTATTGACTTGATTTATGATCAACTGTGAGTCGTCGTAGACCTTGAGAGCTATGATATTCCACTCCACTGCTATCCTGAGGCCTATAGTCAAAGCCTCGTACTCCGCGATGTTGTTAGTGCAAGGAAATGCCAATTTGTATGACTTTGGTATGTAGTCCCCTTGTGGGGTGATGAAGAAGACACCAGAACCTGATCCATGTTGTGTATATGACCCATCGAAGTATAGTTTCCAGTGATCAACAACGTTGAGGTTAAAAATAGACTCATCTGGAAACTCTGAGACAAGGGGATTCTCAGAATACATAGGTGCTTCTGCTAATTGGTCTGCAATAACTTGATCCTTGATGGCTTTTCTCTCAACATACTTGATGTCATATTCTGATAATATCATGACCCATTTTGCCATTCTGCCAGTTAACATTGCCTTTGATAAGAGATCATATTTAAGGGGGTCAATTTTGGCAATAAGCTTGATCTTGTGTGCCAACATGTAGTGTCTGAATTTTTGGGATGCAAACACTACTGCGAGGGATGCTTTCTCAATGAATGAGTAATTTAGCTCATGACCCACCATTGTCCTACTAATATAGTAGATGGCCCTCTCTGTTCTATTTTCATCATGCTGGGCTAGAAGAGCTCCAAGGGCTGCTGCTGTTGCTGACACATATAAGATCAATGGCTTCTTTGGGATAGGTGGCATTAACACTGGAGGTGTTAGTAGATATTCCTTGATTTTGTTAAATGCCTCTTCACATTTTGTATCCCATTTGTATGATACCCCCTTGTGGAGAAGGTGCGAATATGGGTTCTGCTTGTCTGCCAATTGTGCTATGAACCTTCTAATGGATTGGAGCCTGCCTTGGAGGCCTCTCAGTTGCTTTAAGTTCCTTGGTGCTTCCATCTTAGGGACTGCTTTGACTTTTGCTGGATCCACTTCGATACCCCTCATAGACACTATGTATCCTAGTAATTTTCCTGATTGTACGCCGAAGACGCACTTCTTGGGATTTAGTCTGACTTTGTATTCCTCCAATCTGTCAAAGATAGCACTTAGGGTTGCTATATGATCTTGTCTTTTTCTTCACTTTGCTAGGATGTCGTCGACATAGTCTTCAACTATTTTGTGAATCATATCATGGAATATTAGTGTCATGGCCCTTTGATAGGTTGCTCCTGCGTTCTTTAGGCCGAATGGCATCATGTTCCAGTAGTAGGTCCCCCACGGACAAGTAGTTGTATATATTCACATCTCTTGGTGATCTATATTATATATACCCTCTTGTAGATCTTATTTAATAAATTGATAATCATCATTATATATTTATATATATTTTAGAATAGAATTATGCACTCATTATGGGTCTCTCTATTGTTTTATTTAAGATCCTTGATCTTGGGTGGCTATCTTCATAGCCAATTTTTACAATAAAAAGCTTAATTTATTATAGGTGGAGAAAATCTCTAAATATAGGTTCAAATAAAACATTCCTAGGTATCAAAGTTTGGCACTTTTTTGGTCTTAGGGCTTGTTGGGACTCAAATTTTTAGTGTTCCTTTTTCTTGAGTTCCTTTGGTTTTCATGTGTTTTCTTGGTCATTTGTGACCCACTTGTTGATAATCAATTTTAGAAATCTTCTAAGTTGGGTCCCCATGTTGAAGTGATGTTAAAAAGGGTTGGGAAATGTTCAAAAAGTTTATCAAAATGAGTTAAAAATAGTCAAAAAAACTTGTCCATTTATACCATGTCTATTTCCCTTAGTTTTCCTTACAAGGTCCTATCTAGTTGGAAGTCCCCACAAAATGAGAAAAGAAGAAGAAAATGACTAGAAGTCTTTCATTTGTGAGAACCTAACTTCCTACTAAACTTCCCATTTTGAAAGTTATTAGGTCTAGTTCAATTTCATTTTTTTGCATGTTTGGTTCAGTTGAATATTTATAAATCATTATTCCTTTTGTGTGATCCTAATGGTTGTTTGAACTACATTGATTAAGTGTGAAAAGGTCCAATTCACTATTTTTTTCTTGTAGGATTGGTTCAGTTAAAAATCCTTGTAGAAAGTACTTTTTGCAGGATTCCTTTACCCATTTGAATTGCACCTTTTGAAATTTTAGTGAATTGGTTCACTTAACCTTTTCCACATCAAATCTTTTATCAAGCTAGAGTTAAATGATTACCGAAGTCTAAGGCCCATTTGAACCTGATTCTTAGCCTTACGCATATGTCCAATTCACTTTCAAAATTGGGTCCCATACCTCTATGACATCATTATTCCATCACCTTTGTGTCATCAATCGTTTATAGAGATTCCATAGCTAATTGAATTGAACCTTTCAAACTATTCTTATCTAATTTATTTGGTCTCCCTTGTAAAACTATTCTAGTTGATTTTTCTTGTAAGCTATGATCATTTTTAGGTGTCACCATTTTCTTTGCAAATGTCATCCCACTCTATTGATGTCATCATGACAATATCCATCTAAATCCATCTCATTCCATGATGACATCATGTTGGCATCCTACCCTTTTCATGTCATCATCAAAACTTTTCATCCAAACTAGACATTGAAGAATTATGAAGTTGACAAGTTTAGTTCAAACAATATTCCTTATAGGTGCGCTTCTGAGAGATTTCTCTAAACATCTAGTTTAGTGGTATATTCCCATAAAAGTTCCATTTTCACTTCATAACCTTGTAAATATTCATCCCAACATACTTGAAAAAGCTCATTATGGTGCCAAAATATCCAATATTTCATGCTAATACTTGGCATGCATCTCCCACCTACTCTCTTATTGATATAAACACCATTAAAACACTTTTAACATCTTCCACCTACCAAGGACTTAATGGAATAATTTTGAAAATATTTTTGGGCACCAAAAATTCATGTGTAGGTTTGCTCTATGATGTACCTTATATTATTGTAGAGGTTTCCCACCTACCAAAATTTAATGCACATACCATTGTTCAATACAAGACACCCATTTAGGTGGGAATGATCATATGTCATTGATCAAATAGTGTTTCATATTAGGGTTTTCCATGCTTCTATTATATTGAAGATCTTGGTAATTTTGAAAGAGATTGGTCTGGTTGTGATCTCAAGACACCAAAAAAGTTGGAAGGTAGTTATAGATGCAACGTTTAGATTGTTGAAGGATTAAAAAGTTGTGGAATCAAAGAAGATTAGTATTGTAAGTGGAATTTGTTGCAAAATGTCTCCATGGAATTAAGTATGTATTTAGGAAGGTTTATTAGTTGTAGATAAGTATTCCTTTTTCACATTTATTGGCATGAATATAATCTAGGTCAGATGAATTTGTAACAACATTCTAAAAATGTTGCAAGTATTGTAATGATCTCTCTCATTTTATGTATGAATATATGTAGTTATATTATGGATTAATAAATATGCTTTGTCACAAAATATCATGATCATTATTGTATACAAATGCATAGCTCCATGTTCTTTTATTCAAGTTCTTTCCCTTCTTAATGTGTTGTGACTCTATTTCCCAATAGATGGGCACTGGTCTAGAACCACCTACCAATCTCACATCAAACAAATACAAACATTAATTAGAAGTGTAGGAGTAGGAGTAGTTTTGTTCATTCATGACCTCATAATATAACTAGGGATTTATCTTCAAGATATTTGTTAATTGAATATATCACATGAGGATTATTCTTGCACATTTTTATCGATTATATAGGGCTTTTTAGGTAGCTAGTTGTTCTTGTCTTAGTGAGAATATTTGGAGCCAAGTCAATAGGTTGGGTTTGAATGTCATTAGTCTGTAATTATTTATTGTGTTTTATGTTAATGTGTATTAAGGTATACCCTTGAGAATACCCTCCTGAGTGTGAGTTGACCTCAAAGAGTAGTAGATGAGACACACTCTCATAGAGTTGGTGCTCAACCCTCTAGGATTTAAATTGATGAGATGATTTCACTTGCATGATACAACCTCAGCCTTGTGAGTGAGATTTAGTTCTAGGAAGTGGAGCAACAATTTTGGGACCGAACAGGGCTCTTGATAAATTTACTAAACCAATGTATCTTAAAATGATTGGGATTCTTGGGAAGTGAAATGAGGCATCCACTAACATCAATTAGTTCACCTATATGTGTTGATACCATTAGTTTAGTGCAATGAGATTTGGAAAACAAAATATCACTCTTCCTGCCCTTATATTGAACTAAAATGAAGTATTTTGTACCATTACATTTATTTCCACTACATGCAAAAGAATGGACTTGAGAAAATTGAGATGGGTATTTATCAATAAACCTAATGTCTAGTTATAATTTTAGAAAAATAATCCTATGTTATATGATTTGAGAAAGCAATCATGTCAAATTTTGAAACTTTTACAATCTTAGGGCTCTTAAGAGACTTGGCTAGATTGATGTAGCCTAAAAGGGTAGGGATGTATTGATAGAAAAATGAGGCTTCCACTAGTATTACTAAACCCACCTAGACATGTTGGCATTATTTTTTTATTTCATAAGGTAAAAAACATAAAATATCACTCTTGGCATCCTTACACTCAAAAAAATTGAAGCATTTTGTAACATTACATTTGTTGCCATTGTGAGAAAAGGATTCTGAGTTGAGAAAAAATAAGATAGGTTATTATAGGTAGATCTAATGTTTATTTATAGGTTTAGTTGAAATATTCCTAGGTTCCATAGTTTCAGAGAATGGTTTATCAAATTTTGACACTTTTTCAATCTTAGGGCTCTTGAAAGACACCACTAAAGTGATATAATCCAAAAGGATCAATACACTTAGGTAATTTAATGAGGCCTCCACTATAATTAACTAGCCTCTCTCTTATTATATCTCCCTCCCAAAAATGAAATCAGACCTCTATTTCTATGTAATTAATTTAGGCCTCTCTCTCACTATTACTATATCTCTACTTCTCTCTTTCTCTTTGTCCCTATACCTCTTACTATATCTCTCCCTCCCCTTTTGATCTATATATCCTTATATATCTCCATTTACCCCTCACTCTATCTCTCTCCCTCTCCCTCTTACTCCATATCTCTATATTTATATCCCTATCTCTCTCTAAAGGGATAAAGAGATGAAGAGGGGAGAGGGAGAGACACATAAAAATATATAAAGAGGATGGAAGATAAAGAGGAAGGGAGAGAGAGGAGAGAGATTGATGCAAGGGGCTCCCCCTCAAACACACACATGTACCCAAAATAGAAACTTCATAGGAGCACAAGGTAAAGAATACCATTCTTCTAATTTTATTCAAATAAACAAATTCCAATCTAAAATGTATAATCTTCAAAGGTATCAAAACCTCATGCTATATAAACATAAGCTACAATATTACACTCATACAAAAATGTAAGTCTGGAATGAGACAACAAATGCACAACAATGTAGCAACACTGCAAATTTAGAGCTATGATTCTTCAGCATAGGAGAATTTATGGATGTGTAAATCTTAGATCCTTAGAATGCATCTTCAAACCTACAAAATAATATAGTAAAATATTCATAGACTTCTCTATACGCTCTCCTTGATTGAATGCTCCTACTCTATTCTTGAAACTGCAACAAGTTTCTCTAAATTTTCCTAGTCCCAAATCTATTCCCAAAACTTATTTTCCCTACTTCTCTTTTCCCTCATTTCCCATGCACCAATCTCCCTTTCTTTAAAATAAATTAAAATATGTTTTTAAATCTATAAGAGGTGGCAACCTCTTTCCCACCTCCCATGCATACCTCTTCTCTTTTCCACACTCACCTCCCATTAATTCCTACACCTTTCCTCTCATATATATATTTTATTTATTGATGTTTTAAAGCTCAGATATGGGCACTTGCTCTTCCCACGCTTCACTTCTTCTCCCTTAATTTTCACACTACCTTCCACTTCCCTCCTTTTTTGTTGTTAAAAATTTACATGGTTTTTATGCTAATTTTTTGCTTTCATAATGATTTCAAGAGGAGAAAGAAAACCTCCATGCTACCCTCTTTGATATTTCATTTGTTGTTTAATAAATGCTAAAGGATGGGTTTTTCCTACACCCCCCACCATTCTCCACTTTCCTCATAATTAAAATATAATTATGATGAATACACAATTAAAATTCTATAAATAATGTCCTTTGAATTTGCATATATATATTTGGAAAGAAATTACACTTTATTCTAACTTTTAAAAATCTCATAAATTAATATTTTTTCATAAATTATGAATGAAAACAAATAATTTTAAATTCTCCCAACCAGTGAAGAATACGACTACAAAAACTTTCAAATAGGAAAAATACATCTACAAACATCCTTGTAAAATGATTTTGCACCACCTCTCAAAGATATTGAAATTTAATTGTTTTCATGAAACTACCTATGAAGCCTTCAAATTGTGTTTGAACAAAAACTCCAATTTTGTAAATTTTATCAAATCCAAAGTCTCCTATTGTAGAGAGATGCCTATATTGAATCCAAAATAAGCCAAAAAAATAAAATAAAATTGGAAATATTTTTGGGTGATGTAGGATCGGCTGTGGACCTAAATGCTCCTACATGAGACATGTCAAGTAAGAAAATTTGTATGATCTTGGGATCACAAAATGGATTTGAGTGATTAAACCACCCTTTCAAGTTGTAATCAACTTGTAGTGAACTCCACCATTGAAATAGTTACTCTGTATCACTTCTTCCTTCTCTTCCATCTTTTGGTTGGAACAACTCTTTAGAACTTCTACCCAATTTCTTCCTCACTCCTCATGGACCTATGTCCACCATTAAGAAACATCCACCAATTATACTCTCCTCATCTCTCTTCTCTCTCATGGGACTAAACCCACCAAAATCCAACTTCCACAAAAATTCTTCTTCCCACTCTATCTCATCTATGTCATTCCCTCCAACATCAAAATATAAACCTACATTGACAATATCATGAAAAATAAAATTTCCATTTGCACTTTGTCTTGACACTCTTCTATCTTCACCACAATCTTCTCATCCATTTCTTCTTCCATTTGAATTTTATTTTTAATAAAATAAAATACAAATAGTTTTCACCTCTTCTCCTCTATTGTTGCAACATCTTCTTGACTATATGTTGCAACCTCTCCATATCCACTCCCAAAAACACTTTCATCTTGCAATGCTCCCATGTCCTTTCAAGGGCACACAACTCTACCACATCAACAATCTCTTTCACATTTGCATATATCTCATGTGATCATCCTCTATTGCAACTTGTTTCTCCACTTGTTCCATGCATTTCAAAATACATGGTTTAGCTACATTCTCATTATTTTCTTCTTTCTCCTCCCTTCCTACACATACAAATTTTCATCAAAATAAACATGGGACTCAACCTTACCCATTTTATTTTCTTCTTCTCTTCTCTTCTCCATATCTATTTTACTCTCCCTCAAGACAAGCGCAATTTTTTTTGCATCTTGTTAATATCAACTCTGAATCTTATTTATCTCCACACAAGGAAGGAAATTCCTAAAGCCTTTCCCACAGATAACCTCATACTTTTCTTATCCGACATTTCTGCAACCACTTCCACACACTCACAATCTACAACTTATTCAAATTCACTTCTACAACTTGTACATACACACTACTATCATCTACCCAATAGAAATCCTAGAAGATGCACCTCTCAAAGTTTCCTCTACCCACTCTCTCGTAGTGGAGTAACTTCATACACCTTTTACCTAGCTTAATCTCTGTTGGAGGATAGGCAACATGCTCTTGCACATATTTCATCCAACCCTAGGTCTTGGTGCAAACCACATCATGTTCAACACTCTATCCACATGCTCAAGAACTCCAGATATGATACCATTTGATGCAAGGGGCTCCCCCTCAAACACACACACGCACCCAAAATAAAAGCTTCATTGGAGCACAAGATAGAGTGTAACATTCTTCTTCTTATTTTCTTCAAATAAACAAATTCAAATGTAAAATTTACAATCTTCAAAGGTATCAATATCTCATGCTACAAAAAAATAAGATAAAATATTACACTCATACAAACATATAAGTCTAGAAAGGGACAAGAATTACACAACAATATAGCAACACTACAAATTTGGAGCTATGATTCTTCAACACATGAGAATTTCTAGATGTCTAAATCTTATTTTATTAGCATGCATCTTCAAACCTACAAAATAATAAAATCTTCATAGACTTCTCCGCTCTCCTTGCTAGAATGCTCCTACTCTATGCTTGAAATTTTGAATTCTCTTAGTTGTCCTGGTCCTTAATCTATTCCTAAAACTTATTTTCCCTACTTCTCTTTCCCCTCATTTCCCACATAGAAATCTCTCGTTTTCTTAAAAAGAAATTAAAATATGTTTTAAACTTCATAAGAGGTGGTAGCCTCTTTCCCACCTCCCATGCATGCTCACCTCCCCTTAACTCCTACGCCTTTCCTCTCATATCCGTGCATATTTTATTTTATTAATTATTGTTTCAAAGCCCAAAGATGGGTGCTTTCTCTTCTCACACTTCACCACTTCTCCCTTAATTTCCACACTACCTTTCACTTCTCTTTTTTTGTTGTTAAAAATTCACATGGTTTTTATGATAATTGTATATTTTCATAATCAGTTCAAGATAAGTAAAAAAAACTCCATGTTTTCCTCTTTAATATTTCATTTGTTGTTTAATAAATGCTAAATA
>VDFB02036000.1:0-41545 GCA_007258455.2 Sequoia sempervirens | reverse complement strand
TTGCAAGTCGTCATATTGATATACCCAAAAGAGAAAAAGTTGACATGTTTGTGCAAACACTCGCAGGCCCACTAAAGTACGGATTACAAGTCCATTATTGTACAACATTTGTAGACCTAGTTGAAAAAGGAGTCCAAGTTGAGAAATAACTCATTGCCAAAGGGGAATTAAAATATGGTCCTAAAAACACAAATGCAAATCAGCCCATTGACAAGAATAAGTATTGGGTCAAAAGTAGACATGTGACCAATGATGGCATTGTCGATGCCAAGGCTATAAACAAGATAGGACCAATACTTCCTCTTAAGGGAACTCAGCCTCAAAACAAAAAAAATAACAATAATGACATCTCCTATCAACAACCAAAGTGGTCAAAACAATCAAAATCAAGAACAATCCTGCCAGATAAGACAATTCCTGAAAAGATGGACATACACTACTTTGGGAGAGCCAATTGAGGAGGTCCTTAAGAAGCTTCTTTAGAATGGTCTCATCACACTTCAGGATCTTAAACCATATGACCTTGGGTAGTTTAAACCATCATGGTGGGATGATAATGCTTTTTGTGATTACCATCAAGCTAAGGGACATAAAACATCATCTTGTCAACAGTTAAGGAACATTGTACAATACCTTATCAAAAACCATGTAATTGAAGTGGGTGGACCATAGTTTACATCTAATTCAGACCATACCATTCATAAAAAATCACTACAAGATCATGGTTCTAATAAAGCTTCCACATCAAGTCCCTAAACTAATGACAATCAAGCTAATTATAGTCGCACTTCTTTTAATTATTCCGGTGGACCCATTATTAAAAATGTATGAACATAAGACAACTATGTTAATACCATAACTATTAAAAGAGCACCTGAATGCAATGCTACTACCCTAAGTGGCAAAGTCACTACAGCTGGCCCTCCTTCATGACAACCAAAAATTACAATAGCTAGTCCATCTACAAAAGAACCATAATCTAGCCCATTCACAAAGTAGTCCCAACCCAAGAGTCAGTTTAACCTCATTGATTAGCTAGGAAAAAACCCTACGAAAATATCCATACTCGAGTTGCTTCGTATTTCACCTACACATAAGGCTATACTTGAAATGACTCTGCAAGAGTCATCCGTCCTGCAAGACATTGATGCCAGTCAATTTGAGACCATGGTGGGATATCTCAACACAACCCATCACATAACCTTTTATGATCAAGATTATTCTTCATGAAAGACCAATCATAATGATGCATTACACATTGAGGTTTTAGTCCATAAGTATTTAAGGTCAGATGAGTCCTAGTAGATGGTGGAGTAGGACTAAACATATGTTCCTTAAAATTGGTTAAGGCTCTAGGATTTTCTGATGCTTGTGTAGACCCAACAAAGAGCATATTCATAAAGGCATATGATGATGAGGAATGCTCATCTCATGGTGTGATCACACTTCCCATCAGAGTTGGACCAGTCATTATGGACACAACCTGCCAAGTCTCGGATCTTGAATTACCATATAACATCTTACTTGGTTGACCTTAGATTCATGCCCTCTAAGACGTTTCATCCACTTATCACCAATTCCTTAAATTTTCTTTTGACGACACAAAAGTCACCATAAATGGAGACCTCGACCCTTTCCAATATTGCACCAACTTAAGGGGTATATCTGAACATCAGGTTCCCATTGATCGAGAGGTTCCAAAATCCTCCAAATTCATTGACCCTTTGACATTAGCATCATCATCCACATCCACTCCATCCACATCTTCTGCCATGACATCATCTTCCTCAATTCCTAAGGCTGAGCCCATTATCAAGATCCAAGACCTAGGCTATGGAGAGTTTAAAATACATACAACATATAGTATCACGACAATACCCAAGTATCTGAAGGTCTATGGCCACCCATGTTTTATAATGGAGCCCAAGGAAACTTTTAAGGTTACACCAAAAATAGTTTTCATAAAATGGGGAGACATGAACAATGAGGATATTGTCGACATCACAGGATGGCTTTACAAAGAAATGGAAGACTTACCCCCATTACTAGTTAAGATATATGGCAAAGGATACGACATGATGAGGGCTAAAGGTTACAATGGAACTAGTGGTCTTGGCAGGAACAAAAATAGACAAAGGGAACAACTAGAACCTTCCAAAAGACCAAAGTATCTTGGGTTAGGGTATGGTCCACCTAAATATGATGATCAATGTACCAATGTACTTTTGAGTGAGTGCGTGAATGGTTCAGAAAGTGTCGAGACAATCGAGGAATCCCTCGTCGAAACTGACTCCCATGAGTGGGAACAAGGTTCCCAATGACCCTTAAGTGATTTTCGCCTTGATGATTTGTTCCTTGAGCCTATAGAACTTACATCTGAACAAAATTTTTGGCAAACATTTAAAATTGATACAACCAACAATCCAAAGATCCCAAGCAAAAGAGAAAACTGGTATAGACTCTTTGACTCAAGGAACAATGAAAAACTTGAATCATTTTCCAGTCCTATCAGCCATATACCTGACTCCTCTACCCAACCACCTAAACTTAACGACCATCACCAGGATTCTTCTGAGCCTACAGACCATAATGATAGTCCTTTCGTCCCTTATTTTGACAATGAGCATGAGTCAAGTGAAGGAGAATATTGGATAGAATCTGATTGGGAATTGGAGGATGACAACTTCATTTTCAATGTCTTTGAATTAGTCTGCATGCTTTCTGTGTATTCCCCACAATTCACCAACACTGGGGATGGCATCTCCTTAGTCTACCCTCAACTTATCGATTGGGACTGACAAGGATTGCTAGTCTTGGATACATTTTAGAATGATGAGGCCATTGCCGAATTTATGGGGCTACATGATGGTATACCCAATGGTGATCATAAGGCTATATTTTCTATTGATTTAGATTGTATTGCATACTTTGGGGAGACTACTCCATCCTCTAGTCACAAAATGAAAAGAAAAAATAAAACAAAAATGAATCATCTTTAGGTGAAATCTGAAAGGCACCTTCTGATGACAAAAAAGTAAAAATAAAGGACGTATCTATGAGTGAAAACCTCTCTAAGGTGCCTAAAGATAGAGGACTGGACTTTCTTCCTATGACCCAAGAGAAATCAGAAATTTTTATAGAGGATACCATAGAAGTTAACATATCAACGACAAAAGATCTAAAAATGATCCTCTTTGCAGCATCCCTGACAGTAGAAGAGAAGCCTGAGTTCCATAAAATCTTTGCAGAGCGAAAAGTCAATTTTGCATGCTCATATACTGATATTCTTGGATTGGATCTAGAACTGGTTTTGCACCATTTACCACTACTGCCATATGCCAAACTAGTTAAATAGAAGCTACGTAAAATGCATCCACAAGTTGCTCTATTAGTCAAGGCTAAATTGAAGAAACTTCTAGATGCATGGTTCATATGGTCTATTGATTATGCTGAATGGATATCTAACCTTGTTCCAGTCACAAAGCCAAATGGGATTATCCACATCTGCATAGATTTCTAAGACTTAAACAAAGCATGTCAAAAATATGATTTTCCACTGCCAAACATAGATATCATAGTTGACCTCACGACAGGATACCAGATGTCCCTCATGGATAGTTTCTTAGGCTACAATCAGATTTGTATTTCCCCTGAAGACCAACATAAAACAACATTCACTTGTCCTTGGGGTACATAGTATTGAAATTTTATGCCATTTGGTCTTAAAAATGTAGACGCCACATATCAGAGAGCAATGACAACAATGTTTCATGACATGATGCACAAGATAATGGAAGATTATGTAGATGACCTTTTGGCTAAACCTTTGACAAGAAAAGACCATTTGAGCATGTTAGATAAAATCTTCAAGAGATTGGAGGAATACAAGGTTCATTTAAATCTGAAGAAATGTGTCCTTGGTGTGACATCTGGCAAGCTTTTGGGATATATAGTTTCTTGAAGAGGAATTGAAGTCGATCCATCCAAGGTGAAAGAAATACTAGAAATGCTTCCTCCAAAAGGGATAAGTGAACTCAGGACACTACAAGGAAAGGTACAATCTATTAGATGCTTCATAGAACAATTGGCTGACAAATTTCAACCATTCCAGTATCTTCTGCACAAGGGTATCCCCTTTGTGTGGACAGATAAATTCCAGGAAGCCTTTCAATTAATAAAATATTATGTCTTGTCTCCACCTCTTTTAATGCCACCAATCAGAGGGAAACCTTTGATCTTATACATTTCTACAACAACTTCAGCACTAGGGGAATTATTGGCATAGAATGACCATGAAGAAAAACAAAGGGCTATATATTACATCAGTCAGACACTGGTTGGCTATGAGTTAAATTATTCTACCATTGAACACACTTGTCTAGTAGTTGTCATTGCTGCTCAAAAGCTAAGATAGTATATGTTGAGTCACAAAACACAGTTGGTAGCAAAAATTGATCCCTTGAAATATCTCTTGAGTTACGCAACACTGACAAGACATCTGGAAAAATTGGTCATGATCTTGAGCTAATATGACATTCAATATGTGGAAAGAAAAGCCATAAAATGACAAGTGATAGCAGACCAACTGGCAGATGCAGTAGTGCAAAGTGATCATCTATTAGTGGTAGATTTTCTAGATGAATCCATATTTCATATAGAGCCTAAGTCACCATGGAGGCTATACTTTGATGGGTCCCATACTAATCATGGATCAGGGGCATGAATTTTGTTTGTCACCCCGCAAGGAGATTCCATCCCTAAGTCTTTCTGCATTACTTTCCCATGCACAAATAATATCGCAAAATACAAGGAACTTGTGATAGGACTTAGGATGGCAACAAAATGGAAGATCAGAACACTTCATGTTTATGGAGACTCGCAGCTCGTCATCAACCAAGTCAGTGATGAGTATGACACTAAAGATGAGAAATTAATGCCCTACAAACAAATGGTTGATAGTTTCCAGACATATTTCCACATGTTGACTTTTGAACAAGTTCTGAGAGTATAGAATAAGGCAGTAGATGCAATGGATACAACTGGATCTCTTTTGGACATCCTAAGTAATGCCCCACAATTTGAATTCTTGGTGGAACAGTCGTTGGTCCCTGCATATGATATCCTAGAATCAGAGATGGTATGCGAGCTTGTTGGTCCCGATTCTCCCTAGTATCAAGACTTTTATGACTACCTCAAGTCCCAAAACCTCCCCTCTAACCTATCCAATAAGCAAAGGAATTCCTTTATCCAAAATTTCACCTGATACACCATCATCAGTGATACCCTTTACCACCCTAGCTTCGATAACACCCTTCTTCGATGTATCGACACTAATGAAGAATGAACAACCTTACATGAAGTGCATGAGGGTATATGTGGGTCTAATTTGAGTGGTCCTACTTTGGCCAAAAAGATAACGAGACTTGGGTATTATTGTCCGATCATTGAGAAAGACACACTGGAGTTTGTCAGAGCTTGTCACCAATGTCAGATACATAGTGATTTAATTCATGCTCCAACACAAGAACTTTGATCGATCACATCTCCATGGCCCTTCACACAATGGGGACTCGATCTCGCGGGAAAGATCCACCCTACATCCTCCAATGGCCAAAAATTCATCATCACCGTCACTGAGTAGTTTACCAAGTGGATTGAAGCCATCCCCCTTACATACATAATCGACAAAAAAAATTCTAAATTTATCCTCAACTACATTATTTTTTGGTATGGCATTCCACAATCCATTATCACTGACAATGGACGTCCATTCAAAAATCAGGATGTTTGTGAGTTATGTGAACAATTTCACATCCAACATCACTTTTCAAAGGCATATTACCCACAAGGAAATGGTCAAGCTAAGGCGTCCAATAAAACCACCCTTAAGATTCTCAAAAATATTGTCAATGACATTAGCTATGACTGGCACATCAAACTCAACCCTGCTATGTGGGATTACTGCACCGACATCTGGACGCCTACAAGAGCCACTCCATTTTCCCTTGTCTTTGGAGCTGAAGCCATATTGCCCATCGAGGTCGAAATTCCATCCTTACGAGTCTCCCTGAAGGGTTTGATAGATGATGAAGAATACAGAAAGTCATGACTACACGATTTGGAGATGCTTGATGAAAGAAGACATAATTCCCTGAACCATCTATAGGCATATCAGAATAGGCTTTGTCACCATTACAACAAGAAATTCATGGTTAGGAAGTTCGACATTGGTGATTTAGTTCTCATGCAGAATCCTAAAAATTGGGCTGATATAGAAAAACCTAGAAAGTTCAAACCTAATTGGTTGGGTCCTTATGTCATCATATCCTCTTTTGGTTCTAGATCATATCAATTGGCTACTCTAGACGGTTAACAATTGATAGAGCCTATCAATAGTCTCCTTCTTTGCAAATTCTATGCATAGCATTAGAAAATTGGACCAAAAATCTTAAAAATACAAAAAAAATAGTCACCCTAATGAAAACCTAGGAAATAGGTGTCTTGGTGACACCAAAAAAATAAGAAAATGACAAAATAGTAAAGAGAAATAATTCTTCCAAATGTGAAAACCTCATAAATAGGCGCTTTGGATAAGTACCTTGGTGAAAACCTAGCAAACAGGCACCATGTGTAGTTGGTGGTGCAGAAGCACCTACACCACATGATCATTGTTGATCATTTGAATGAGTTAAGTGTTAATTTTTTAAGGTTTTGTCTTCAATAAGATCTAATAAGATCAATAGTCATGTATTAGGAGGAGTTTTTAGGTTTAAGGGTCAAAAAGCATGGAGATCCAAACATCTCCTAGTTGTTGCTTTGTAGCCCTTGAAGGAAAAATTAGTAAATTTGTTTAGGGGAAAGCAAGAATAGTGTTTTAAACATGTAATAATGTTATTTCAAGCCATTTTTAAGGTCTTATTGGAGTTAGAGGTGGAAAAGTTCAAACATTCCATTATGAGTCATGTTATTGTGTAAATGTTTATATTTTGGCCTTCAATGGTCATTTAGATTTCAAAAGTCAATTAGATTGGTGGTTGAATGAATTTGGAGTTGGATTTCAATTCATATAAATGTACTTAAGGCCTTCAAGGGATCGAGATAGGGATTGTTGAATAAGTTTTCTTTGAATCAATAAAGTTTTCAATTGCTCAAGTTCAGATTTTACTGTTTTCCCTGTGGTTTCTGCCTATACACAGGCCATAGAATCATCTTTGTATCAAAATATTATGTAGGATTGTTGATACATGTCTTAAAATTATTCTAACTTATTAGTAAGGGTTTCTTTCATTCATTTTGTGCCTTGAATCTCAGATTTTCCCTTAACAGGTTCTTGAACAGGGGTATAAGGGTTTTGTAGTTTTTAATGGCTTGAATCTCATCCCACCTACTGTATACCAATGCGACTTAGTGGGATGAGTTGGAATAGCATAGGAAAATTATTTTTAGGAGATGGAGGTGCATATTATTGGGTTCTTGGATTGAACAATGGAAGGGCTTAAAATGGTGTGTTTTCCAAAGGCATTTGGTGGGTCAAACCTCTGAAGTTTCAAACCAATGTTAATTTTGACCAAGTGAAGGTTTCTAGAGAATTATGGGAATAATTTAAGGATTTCTAAGTAGTTGGATTGATAGGGAAAGATCTGGAAGTTGGAGAAACAATAATAATGCCCAAAAACCCTAGGTTCTTGTGTTTTTAGGAGGGTTGTCATTTGGGGTCTATATGAGTGCATAGGGTCCTAAGACCTGCAAAATCCCCTATTTTGAACACAATAAAATAATGTTTTTAGGTGTGGTAAACTAGTGTGAATATTTAAAGGAGGTCTCTTTGTAAAAATGGCCTAATTGGAGGCCTAAAAGTGTGAAATTATTGATTTTGAAGATTTTGATCCAAATGAGTGATATATGGATTTTTGATATGTTGAATGAATCTGAATTGGCTCCTTGATTCTATGATTTATTTCTCAAGTGTTTTGGAAGGATTTGGCCAAAAGGCTGAAAAACTGGTTTTCCTATACTACAAGGAGTGTTAGTGGTAAAAGGTGAGTTTTTGAAGGTTATGTTGAATATGACTGTGAGATTGCATTTAAATGGCTAAATTGTCATCAATGGCATGTTGAGAAACTTTTTCAAGGCCTTGGTGGAGGTTTGGTGTTGTTTTGCAAAATTGAAGGGTTGAGACCCTTGAGGGTGAGTTGATGCTTGCAGGTTGAAGGTGTTTCAAGGAAGAGTTCATCATTTTTGAATTGACACTAGTTTGTTGTGAGTTTAATATTAACCTTGGCTCTACATTAGTTGGTCATTGCTCTACCTTCTATTGTCACTCCATCTACCTTAGGTCATAATAAACAATCAATTCTTCACCACCACTTTGACACCAGCCATGAAACACTGTCATCTTCTCCCATGGTCAATAATGATTGACATCAAGTCCTGCATATCACCCATTCATTGCCCATACATGTCCTTTTTGCACCCATCTAATTGGTTGGTCCTAGACCTGAATAGGGGAAAATTTTGATTGTGTGACTATAGTGGGTATCGCACATGGTCTCACAAATTGGAAAAGTCCAAAAAAAAATCATAAAAATCATAAAAATTCTTGAAAAAATCCTAAAAATCCTAAAATGTCCTAAAAAAAGACTTAAAAATCAAAAAATATCCTGAAGAAAACACAAAAAAAACAAAATATCTCAAAAATACAAAAGCATAGTCATTTCTTGTCAAGTCCGTGAAATCATTTAGTCTTGGTCATTTGTTCGAACTATGTTGTCTCTGCACAATTGCTACATAGGCAAGGCTTGTCATGGGGCCCTCGAGACATTAGGTCAGTCCTTTTAGGTTTTTTAGAATAAATCATGACTCAATATTTGGTCATTAGGACAAAGAAATTGGTTGTGTCAAACTACAAGGTCTCTGAGTGTATGACGTAGGCAAGACAATCTGTCGATGAGCCCTTGGGGGCACACTAGGTTAGTCAATTAGGGTTCATGACACTGCACTGACACACATGTCAAAAAGTATTCAAGTCAAATAGATTACTTCAAAACAAGAAAAACAAACTCTAGCAATACTTTAACAAATGTGACAATCAAATCAGCATGTCAACATTGGCATGTAGTGAAACTCAATCAAACTTCTGTCAATTTCTTTCAAAACAAGTCAAACTCGGTCAAAACTGGCCTTACGGTCAACTCTTGGTTGTTCTTCAGATGTGTCTTGAAGGATTACCTTCGTCATTTATTTATACCTTAGGATGTTTCCTTCTTAGGTATCATCACTATCATCTAGCATTTTGAGGGATCCTCTTGACACCGACACTATTTAGGATGTGTCCTTCGTGAATTTGGCAATATTCAACAATATTGGCATTTAAAAAATCTGACACCTTTGGAACTTGACATCATCAAACCTGACATCTTGGCATCTCACACCTGGCATTCTGCCACATTTGGCAAACACTTGGCATGTTGTCTTTTTAACAATCATGTTACTAGTTTCTCAGCGACGTCCTAACAATGGGATTTAGAGAAGCAACAATGTGTCATGATGATTTTCTTGTTTTTTCTTTTTGGCAGTCATGTTGCTAGTTCCTCAAGGATGTCCTGAAAATAAGATTTAGAGGAGCAATGATGTTTCATGACTTGTTTTTCTTGTCTTTATTGCTTGTGGTTGGTTATGACAGAAAGACTGGGGAAAATTCCCTCTTGGTATGAGTCATGATCATCCTTGTCTGTGACTGGTTGTCTCATGTGATGGTATGACCTTGCACACCATCGATCTATTTCATATCATGGTGTTTGTTTGCCATTTCAATAATCTTCCCAATGATGATTAAGAGCAATAAATATTAAAAGTCCTATAGGAATATATTGAAGGATTTGGTCTTCACGCTAACATTCATCTCCTTCTGTCTTGTCATCCCATCTCATCCATCTCTCGATGATATCCTTTGTCATACAAAAACATATGTGCATACATGATCATATAGGCATTGCATTAGGTCCATACATACATCATCCATATCATTAAATCATACACATTGCATCACACATGGCATCATATACACATAGTCATGCATTAACATAATCATACATATTGCATCCATTTAAATAATTAGCATTATGCATATCATTATCATCAATGGCATAACATCATCATGACATATAAATAAACATCATGTTATCATCATCATAAGGGTATACATGGCATAACATATAAATAACATCATCATCATCATAGAAATAACAAATGCATGTCACATAGGTATCACATGGTAATCATATCTACATCATCATAATCACATCACATAAACATACATCATAAATGCATAAATCAAATAACATCACATAACATACATGTAGGCCACATGAAAACTATATCATATATATAACATCATCTCAAAATAAAATAATGTCATAGGATAGAGTCATGATATATCCCAAATATGTGAGCTCGCATGCTTAATGGTCAAGATATGAATATCATAGCATATGTGTCTGAAATGTCCAAAAGCAAGATATACAAAATGACTATGATGCACTCTCCTCATCTCATCAAGGAGAAGACCCAGGAGATCGATGCTTAGTCAAAGGACCAAGGGCCGCCATCGTAACAGTCACCTGTGTCTATGATGCAGAAGGGTCTGCCACCGTGGCTTGTATCTGTGACACTGATGGAAGAGCAACTGAAGGTTGCACTAGTGCTGTGACTGACGGGTCTACTGAAGGAGGTTGACTATGAGAAGACTTGTGGCTATGCCCTGACCTATGGTTATTCCTAGACCTGTGGGAGTGGCTAGATCTATGTCCTAATGACTGGCCTGTAGATGTCAAACCCCCTACATTGCTCTGGCTACCGTTGCCACTCCCTAACCTGTTACCACTTTCTGTCATCATCTGTGTCCTTGTCAGAGTGGGATCTCTCCTCTCGGCTAGCACGACCTGCTCATATAACTACCTATATCACCTGAGTCGTACACTAACCCTGCCAAACTCTTGTGCCAAATCCGCAAATGGTCCCATACATAGTCATGCAAACTCTGTGTACCACTGTGTTGCCTCCCATTGGTGGATCACTGCCTGATCCCACTCTACCCTCATCACCTCCAACTCTACCTGTAGTGCTCTGATCTGTTTGACACTCTCATCTAATCTCCTCTACAAAATTGCCACCCTCTAGTCTGTCATGGTATCATGGGGCAATGTCGAGCTAGATGGTACCTCCTCCTCTCCCTCCACCATGCTCTGTCTCAACAATCTCTTAGCCTCATCAATGGCCTCATCCTCATCCTCCTCCCTCGTATCCTCCTCTCCTCTGACTCCCTCCTCTTGTGGCATATCAACCTCCATCTTGGCCTCCTTTCGAATCGCCTCCTCTTCGACCTCCTCCTCAACCACATACTCCTCATGACCCATGCCCTCTTGCTCTTGTATAGGCTCCTCCTCCTCTCTGTCCTTCTCCTCAACTACCTCTAGGATGGCATCCAGTGCCCCTCTCCCCGCACACTGTCTCACCCTCCTAGCCTGCCTCCTACCATCTCTCCTCCATCTCCTATCGTCACCTCCATCATCTCCATTGTCTCCATCATTTCCATCCCTCCCTACACGTCTGCATCCATCCCTGAATCCATCTCTCCATCCACCTCTGCCTCTACCTCTATCTCCACCTCTGCCCCCTCATGCACCTCATGGAACACATGGTCTAACTGATCTCCTGTCAATCAGTGCTGGCCCATCTGAATCTATCAATGGTACTAGCTAATGTGCTTTCCACCATATATCATAGTTCACTGTCGTCCTAGGATCTACAACCCAACCTTGCCATCCCCACTATTGTGCCACTAACCTATTGATCTGCTACTCAACAAATGCTACTGAAATAGGTGGCCCCCAAGTTGACTCCCTAGAAGATCTGGTATACTCAGTTGTGCCTACTGGTATACCCTATTGCTCCCCAAACTGTCGTAATACCCTCTGGGGTAGGTACATCTCGATGATTAGCTGGCTCTGTACTGTCCTACTAATCAAATATCAAAACTATCAGCAAAAGCTAAGATGATCTCCTTGCCCTCCCACTTCTTGCAATCCCTGTAAGGACTCCAAATAAAGGACATCATCATGTAGATATGGTTCCACCACCAACCTATCTCTCCCACCTTGGTCTATTGTAGAGTGTTGACATAATAATAAACATATGGCATCCCATCTGCTAGCTGCAGTCTCTAGATAGAAGGTCAGAAGATAGCCACATGCTCCCAGGCCCATATCATCAGAAGTGTTGTACCACATCCAATGCTCTATGCCCTCCCATAGGCCACCTCATGGAGCTGATGATAAAGCATACCTAACAAACAGGGTCCCCATGCATAAATAGTCTTGTCTCATCTCATGCCCACCATAACATCCCCCCATCCAATGGGAAACTCGTGTCCACGGTGATCGGGAATCAGTACTTTTTCAATCAATGCCGCCAACAGTTCATCAAAACAACCATAGTGCTTTTCCATAAACTCCCAGTAGATCTCGTATCCCTCAATGCCAAGTCCTGCACCCTGGTCATGGTAATAAGTTGTAAAAGTCTAATAGTTGTGCTAAGGGTCGTAAACAATCCGCTCCCCTCAGATCGACAGGCGTAGAATATGGTAAACATCCTTAAGCGTAATAGTGGCCTCTCCTATTGGTAAATGGACAGAACATGTCTCTGATTGCCATCTCTCACATAAGGCAGTCAATAGTCCCCTATTTGCCAGGATAATGGGCATATAGGTAGCATAGTATAAACCCAATCACATCAACCATCGCCACTCCCTCTCACTCAGCTAATCTCAGAATTTGTAGATCGATGACCTACTCTCCCACATGTAAATAGGTACTAGCTATCTCTACAGATGGTCAAACAATGTGTCAGTACCTTATAGACAATCATCATTATCATTTGTGTAATTCAAAAGCATTCAAAATTTGAAACCCATCAAAGTCAGCCTTAATCAAAGTTAAAGTCAAATGCATCGCATTGACTCCAAATGCGTCATGAGGAAGTGTTTGTGTCATTTCATACTTCAATTGTGTCTCGATATGTCGAATGTGTCACTCTGATTGAGATTGCATCACCGTAGTGCACTTGCATCGCAAATTTTTGCATGTGTCATTTAGTTCAAATGTATCGTTTTAAACCTCAAATGTGTCACAATGTTGCGAATGCAACATTCTATTTGTCGATTGCGGCTCACTTTTTCAATTACGTTGTGATTTTAGTCGAATGCGACACAATTAGTGGCCCTATCCTAATGGCCCTTTGCATTTGTGTCACGGTGCATCAAATGCGTCGAACGTGAATGCAAATGCGGCTTATGTGCATGCACATGCGTCGTGACACATTCGTTGTCGACCCTAAAACCCTAATTTTTGCATGAAAAATGATAAAATCACAAAGTGGGTTAGGAGTGCATACTACTAGCTTTGAGCCCTTTGGCCACCTGTAGGTCCACACGATATCTTCGTGATGCTCGGTCACTGGAATCACCATGTCTGCTATAGTCCTCTTCACTTGGTGCCCTCAAAATTTCTAAGGTGAATAGTGAAAATGAATTGACTTTTACCCGATTGTCAACCTATTTATAAAGTCAAAATGACATTTTTGAACCCTTTTTATTTCGGGAGGCTATTTGGACCAATTTTGACCGCACTTTTGGCTACTTTAAACTCCTTGAAATCAAAAACCATTTGCACCATCATCTTTCTGGTCACCATATTGACTTATCGGAACATCTTCCAAATTTTTCTGTTGCTAGCCCAAAATTTGAAAATTTTCCCGAGGGGGAATAGATACTCCATACCTTCGCTGGGGCATGCTTTTGACTAAATTTTCTTCACCACAATGCAACAGGTTGCATTATGACAAAGAGGGGTAAAATGTAGACACATAAAAATGACCTAGGCCTACAAGCTCTATTTTTCCACTATTTCTTCCTAGCATAATTAAGACATTTTAATTATGTCCTTGGTCCACTTTTGTCTATTAATTAAATAATTCATAATTATTTAATTAATTCATCTCCTCCTTATTCCTCTTGATTATTAAATAGATAAATTTTATTTATTTATTTAATACATTGTTAATTGTCTAAAGTCTTCTCACAATTAAATAAATTTCTTAATTTATTTTTCCCATTGATGTCTTCCTGATTATTAAATAAATAAATTTTATTTATTTATTTATTTAATACATCACTAATTTTGAAAGTCTTCTCATAATTAAATAGATTTATTTAATTATTGGTCCCTTCTCTAATTAAATAATTATTTTAATTATTTAATTATCCCATTTGACATTTCCCTCTTTTATTAAACAATGTGAATTAATTATTTACTGTCATGTGGTCCCCACCTTTTGAATTAAATTATTTTTTAATTCAAAATAGTCATTTTTCTCAAAAATCAAATTAATTGCTATTATTATTTGATTTTCTAGCCACCTCTTTTTTTGTGCCAGTCTTATCTCTTGTCACATGCATTATCAACCCTTGATTTGATAAAAATCAATCTTGTCCACTCATTTTGAATTTTTCCTAATGTTTCCCTAACCCTAATTGTGGGTTTTCAAATTGAATCTTGTCCATTGATTCTAGGGTACTTGTCAATCTTCAATCTTGTCCATTCATTCAAAATTGCATTTTCTATAAAATGACAATTTTGGTCTCATTTTGTCATCTCATGCAATCTTGTTTTAGGAAATCATAGGCTATCTTGCACTCTTGTCATACTTTTGCAATATTGTCATTTCATCATAGTCATATTAGCATCTCATTTAACATAATTTAGACATAGTTTCATGCTCACTAGTTGCATATTAGCATAGTATTTGCATGTTGTTATATCAAATCCTTCAACATTTTCTTAGTTCTTGTCATTGTCATTAGTTTTCTCATCACAAATCTGAGGACAACATCATATTTTCAACAAGTTGAGAAGGTGTAATGGAGGTCAGCCATGGATATTGAAGACATTTGGTGAGATATTTCATTTGGTTTTTATGTTTTTCCTTTGCACTTCATTACTACTTTGGGTTTTTATGTTTATCCATTTGATTTTCTAACCCTAGGATAATTTCCCTTAGTTACAATTATATATAATTCAAAATTAAATAAATATAGAGTTTTTATAATTATTTTTAAAAAAAAAGTTAATTTTTTTTCAAACAATAAATTACATACCTGATATCTCCTAAAACACTCTATTTGGACATGGTCTCCTCCCTAAAGATGTGTTGACATCACATATAAAGTGTTTCTTACACCATTCAACAACATCATGTCCATCATTTATATGATCCCCCTCAATTCATTTTGGTGTTTTCTTATAGCACGTTTAATGCAAGCTATTATGCCATCATTTTCACCCTTTCCATGCACACTCTCAAAGAAACTCCAAACATGTGGTATATTGTTATGTAAATGATATAGACATAGTGCATACAATGGCCTTGATGATTCAATTGTGACTCACACCCATCAAACCATACAAAATTCTTTTCAATCTTCACACCTATTCTTGCCAAATCTTCAAAAAACTTCTTAAATCAATGTTGCACAAAATGTGTGTCATGCTATTTATCATCACTAATATTTAAAAGTGGTATTCTTTCTTAATGACTAGTTCTTCATATGTACTATCAACACCATCCAAATCAAATTGTACAAGTCAATAACACATATGCACCATAAAAGTGACATGTTGTGGTAGTAATATTATGTTTGAATCTCCTTTTGATGGGTAAAAGAGTAATTTTCTGTAACATGAACTACTAATAAAGTTGTTCTAAGTGGGAGAGTATCTCTTAACAACTTAAATTGTTTTTCTTGCCACTTTGAAAAAAATGCATGATGTATGTATAGTTATAGTTTACGAAATATTTTCGTAAATGTTCCAATAAGTACCACCTCTTCTACATAGTCTAACCTTGTGGATTCTTTTCCAAATTTTGTTTCAAATTTTATGTACTTGTAACTCTTACAATTTACCATCTTTGTCATGTTAGTATCTTCATTTCTCAAAATAATTTTAGTCAAATTTCCACATGTTTCACAAATTCCTTTTATGTATTTCTTTGGACCATCTACATCATCATCTGATTTATCACATAATATGGATGCTATGAATTATCACATAATATGTATGTTATTAATTGACTTACCCATTTAGAAGGTGCATTTTGAGAACCATCACTTTCTTCTCTAATCTTTAAAAACACCTAATATTAAAGATCAAATTCAATATGATATTGACAAAAAAAGTTTTAAAAACCTTATTTTCCTTCGCATAATGTGGCCTTAACATTTCAAAAATTATTTGTACAATCTTTATATGAGGATTTTCATCAAAAAACATCACATACATCTCATGTTGTGTTATTTATAACTAATGTTTTGTGTGTAGTTCAAAACTATTTGACTCGATCTTGTGTTTGAGAATATATGTTTTATTTGATGAAAGATGAGTATGATCATGCCAAAAACTTGAGATGAAGGTCCTAACACCATTTTTAATATTATCAGAATGAGGATCCCTACACATCATTGCTCAGTGACCTTTTGTAGTAGTATCATCTAAAACCTTTCTCCTTTTCACATATCTTGTTAGTAACTTTCTACTTAAGCCAATTTCAATTGAAAGTGAAAATATTTGACACTTTCTTGGAATTTGTGGACTTACAATAGATGCCAACTTCACTCTTCTTAGAGTTCTCTTATCCACTAATTGAGATTGTTTCCCAATAGAACCCAACCTTTTTCAACATTTTCAACAATATCTTTTTCTAGGCATCTTTTTGTCTTTTTTGTGAAATCTACACCCAATAATTGTAATGGCTCTTTTAGCTCATCACAAAGAATAAAATTTGATATCACTTGGGCTTGACCAAGTGTATCATAATTTTTGAAATAAGCCTCAAGTATTTCCTTTAAAGTTCTATTCAATGATCTCTTAGTAGTTTGATTAGGTTGTAAAGTATAAAATTTCAATTTCTCTATATCTATTTAAACTAAATGATCTATATTTTTGTAATATTTTTTTCTCTTCATATCTTTAATTAGATTCATAGTATGAATATTAGTATAAGGAAGTGATCATGACCCCTATCCAACACCAAAGTGTCGATGGGCCTCCTATCTAACATCATTTTTTTGTGCTTGGGTCTCCTCCATGACATCAACCATGTGTGATTTGGTCTCATATGCTCTAGCAACTGAATTAGGTTCGACCTCTACTCTAGTTTGTGTATGTTGAGACCATACACATCATATATAAGAGAATATTTTAGAATATATTCTTAAGGGAATAAATTGGCATCAAAAAATTGAACTAATCTAAGTTTTAGTTTAATTATTGTAAACTCAATTAAATCTAAATTCACATGTATTTTCTTATAAAGGTCACAAGGGAGATCGATTGGGTAAAGGTTTCACTAAGAAAATGGGATCACACTTATCATTTAAGGAGTATAGCCTGAACCAAGGGTACTTGGTACAAGCTAGTAAAAATGAACATTTAGATCATTATGTTCATATTATTCTTCTATACATAGATTTGGAAATACTTTAGTTGATAAAGATAAAAATGGTTTGATTCATATCATGATTATCACACATCTTTCCATGGTTTTTCATGTGTTTTCATATATTACTTTAAATTTTAGGATTTGGACCATGTATTTTATTCACGATTCTCATTCTTTCACTTCTAGTATCCATTTCTTAGTGGATTGCATATATGTTTAATGTATCATGATCATATACAACATTTTTTATGGAGAACCACCTTTAGATAATTTTATACTTTATTATGATGTATCTTTGAGTGATTAAATGGGATACATTATCCTACATCTCCTAGAACTAAAAAAACACATGCTATAGAATTTACTAATGATGAAAGAAATATGATGTCATTTCATAATTATTTCTTGTGAAATGTGAGGATAATGTACCACTAGTTGGTGATACATCTTTTGCATCCTCTTCTACTATCACATGTACATACATAATGCATAGAAATCTAAAATATATACCTGACATGTTAAAAATAGTATTTCACCTTACATGAACTAACTAATCACTAGGATTGAACATTTGTATGTTGATATTATATGCAACAATAAATAAAATACAAATTTGATATGAACAAAATATTCCACAATCCTTCAACATATAAAATTTTGAAATATGCTTGAATGAGTGGATTGGTGACACCTTATTTTATAAAGATAGTAAAGGTGATCCATTAATTCCTATAAGGAATTTTACTACTACACATTATGTACTTATTGTTATGAGGACCAATTACTTTCCAAATTATTCGTAACAAGCTTGCCTCTCTAGAGTCATGTTTTTATATGGTTTTATTCCCTACTTGATCCTTGTATTTATTTGGGAGTTATTTATTTTATGAAAACAATTATTATAGATATCTATCACATAAAATAGGCAATACCAATTCACTATTATATCATGGTATTTCAATCTTTGATTTATAGTATGAGTAAAATTTATTAAATTTTCTTAAGGAATATACATAAGGAATTATAATATTACTTTTAATCCAAGGGTAAATGTGGGTATTTACAAGATCATGATAGGCCAAACAATGTAAATTTGGAAAAAAATACTAGATGGAAATATGCCAATATTTTGATGAAAATTTGGATTCTATCCATAAATTACTTGAGATTATCTTGAATTTAGGGTAGTTCTAATTCAAATTCATTCCAAAAATTTATAAAATCATGTGCTTTGTGTTATTCAAAAAATTTCACAACTCTAATGAAATTATTTCTAAAAATTAATAAAATGAAAAGGATTTGTATAGGAAACTCTCCCACGTCTAATTTATTATACTTTATTTTTCATTGCAATATTAATACTTAATTGCTATTTATTTATACATACATGTCTAAATTCCTAATTTATGTGTGTGTATTAGTTAATTTAGTCAGAGAGAATTCGACCAAGAAATAGTCATACATGTAGATTTAATTCAATAATATTTAAGGTTTATGGTTTATGACTAGGGATGTTTCAAGGATAGTCATTGAATGTCTCTAGGATGTTTTAAGGATGGGAAAAATGATATATGTGTGTGTGTGTGTGTGTGTGTGTGTGTGTGTGTGTGTGTGTGTGTGTGTGTGTGTGTGTGTGTGTGTGTGTGTGTGTGTGTGTGTGTGCATGTGTGTGTGTGATCTTTCATCATATTTGTTGGAAATGATTATCTAGTATTTAGAATAGGTATATAAAGATCTCACAAGGGGGATCTCCATTGGGGGAGGGTCCTAGATAGGGCTTATGTTTTAGCATTCCACTACTTGCTAACACATATCCCACTATTGCATATGATATACATACAACATGTATATGGGACATGTTGAGAATGATATATTTTCCTTATTTAAAATACCTTATTAGTGATATTATCTATCTAAGAATAAACATTGATATTCAAGAGTAAACACATAAACAAAAATATCCTAGGTATCAAATTGATATTACACATGCCATTTTGACTTATCCTACATTGAATGGATTTATGGAACCTTCTTTTAAAAATTAAGACAATAATGGTGATCCATTACAACATTTTTAATACTTCCAACTTATGTTCCTCCCTTATTTCAATGAGTATAATTTTCTTGCTAAGTTGTTTTCATCAAGTTTGAGAGGTTATGTAATTATAAATTGTTTTATTAACTACCTCCTACTTATATTGATCACTTATTTGAATATTTGGATAGTGATTTCATGAAACATTTCATTACAATATTAATTATTGTATATTTATCTCTCAACACATGCAATTCAAATGAAATAAAAAAATGCATTGAAATAATTTTGGAAAATATGTTTGATATTTTTTGAATATGTAGGGAACACAATATATTGAGAGGGGGAGGAGGGGTGAATTAGTAGATAAAATCTATTTAAAATTCTTAACTTTTTCTACAGTTATCAGAATATATGATTTCTCACCTCAAACCCCACATAAAAAAACAAAACATAAGATCATAAAGCACACAAGTGAACACCAAATATACATGGAAAATCCAAGATGCGAAAAACCATAGTGAGAATAGTTGCTTGGATTTACTACCCATATCAAACCTCACAATGCATGAATATACAAGTGAATTTTATACATTGAAGTAGACAGTAACCTACCAGAGACAACAATCCCTTATTGTGCTTGTAGGCACCAACCTACTAGACACACCAATCCCCAAATGAAACAATGTAATAGGTAGAACACTAGTCCTACTAGAATACAATGATAAAGCTTGTGGATATTCAATACAACACATACATGTGGTAGAGTCACTGTTGACACTCTTCCTCACTAAAAATGATCTTTGGATACTGGCACACTCTTTTCTTCACACATTCTCTTCAGTTTACACCCTTCAAATGACCAATGTAATTATGCTTCTCATTCAAATACAAAAAAACACATCACATGCATTTGGACATTTAAAATATATACATGTCATTACATTAACACTCTTCTATATTGGACAAGGATCTACAAAAAGATTGGATGACATAAGGTGGACCTAAATTCAATTAACATAAACATGTAATAGGTGGGTCTATTTTCAGTTTTAGTTTCCACCAAAATAACATGATGTTGTGCACTACCACAGAGACCTTGACCAAGTCCTATCCTTACACCACACACAAGATTTGAATTCTACATGCCAATAACCATTACCAAACACACCTTGACCTTTGACTGGTTGATAAATAGGAACAAAAAACCTTCTATCACTTCAAACTTCTTGCACACTAAACATATCCTCCAAAAACTTAGGAATACAATAGAACTACTATAGGCATACTCTCCTGCCAAATTGCAAATAAAAACTATATTTCTAAGAGAAATGCTGAGCATAATTATATTTCGAGAGAAATATCTCTACCCAAAAGATATCCTTGTGCAGAATTTTGGATCACCACAGTCATACTGACTACATACTCTGCATGGTATTATAAGCATATAGTACACACCAACTCCCTGAAAGTAGTCACTCCTTAATAAAACTTAAGCCAATTTCAATGGAAAGTGAAGAGATTTGACACTTTCTTAGCATTTGTGGAATTAAAATAGATGTCAACTTCACTCTTCTTGAAGCTCTCTTATCCACTGATCGAGATTGTTTCCTAATGGAACCCAACCTTTTTAAAAAAATTCAACAATATATTTTTTTAGGCATCTTTTCCTCTTTTTTATGAAATCTACATCCAACAATTGTAATGGCTCTTTTAGTTCATCACGAAGAAGAAAATTTGATATCACTTGGGATTGACCAAGTGTATCATGATTTTTGAAATAAGCCTCAAGTATTTCCTTTGAAGTTCTATTCAATGACATCTTAGTAGTTTGATTAGGTTGTTGAGCATAAAATTTCAATTTCTCTATATCCATTTAGAGTAAATGATCTATATTTTTGTAATATTTTTTTCTCATCACATCTTTAATTAGATTCATAGTATGAATATTGGTAGAAGTGATCATGACCCCTGTCCAACATCAAAGTGTCGATGAGCCTCCTCTCTAACATCATTTTTTTGCTCTTGGGTCTCCTCACTGACATCAACTATGTGTGTTATAGTCTCCTCTGCTCTAGTAACTAAATTAGGCTCAACCTCTACTCTAGTTTTTGTATGTTGAGCCCCTACACATAGCATATATAAGAGAATATTTTAGAATATATTCTTAAGGAAATAAATAGGCATCAAAGCATTGAACTTAATCTAAGTTGTATTTTAATTATTTTAAACTCAAATAAATCTAAATTCACATGTATTTTCTTACAAAGGCCACAAGGGGGATCCAATGCGGAAAGGTTTCACTAAGAAAATGGGATCACACTTATCATTTAAGGAGTATAGCTTGAACCAAGGGTACTTGGTACAAGCTAGAAAAAATGAACATTTAGATCATTATATTCATATTATTCTTCTATACATAGATTTGGTGATATCTTGGTTGATAAAAATAAAAATGGTTTGATTCATGTCATGATTATCATACATCATTCCATGGTAAATGTCATGTGTTCTCATATATTACTTTAAATTTTATGACCTAGACCATATTTTTGACTCATGATTCTCATTCTTTCACTTCTAGTATCCATTTATTAGTGGATTGCATAGATTTAATGTATCATGATCATATATAAATTTTTTTATGAAGTCCAACCTTTAGATTATTTTATATTTATTATGATGTATCTTTTAGTGATTAAATGAGATACATTATCCTAGATCACCTAGAACTAAAAAAACACATGTTGTAGAAATAACTAATGATGAAATAAATATGATGTCATTTCTTTATTATTTATTGTTAAATGTGAGGATAATGTACCACTAGTTGGTGATACATCTTTTGTATCCTCTTCCACTACTACATGTACATACATAATGCATCTAAATCTAAAATATATACCCGACATGTTGAAAATAATATTTTACCTTACATCAAACTAATTAATCACTAGGATTGAACATTTGTATGTTGATATTATATGTAACAAGAAATAAAATAAAAATTTGGCATGAACAAAATATTCCACAATCCTTTAACATATTAAATTTTGAAATATTCTTCACTGAGTGGATTGGTGACACCTTATTTTATAAAGATAGTAAAGGTGATCCACTAATTCCTATAAAGAATTTTACTACTAGACATTCATTACTTATTTTTATGAGGATCAATTGCTTTCTAAATTATTCCTAACAAGATTTTACTCTAGTCATGATTTTATATGGTTTTATTCCCTACTTGATTCTTGTATTTATTTGAGAGTTATTTATTTTCTGAAAAAAATTATTATAGATATCTATCACACAAAATAGGCAATACCAATTTACTATTATATCATGGTATTTCAATATTTGATTTATAATATGAGTAGAATATATTAAATTCTTTTAAGGAATCTACACAAGGAATTCTAATACTACTTTTAATCCAAGGGTAAAATGTGGAAATTTACAAGATCGTGATAGGCCAAACAATATAAATTTGAAAAAAAATACTAGATGGAAATGTTCCAATATTTGGATGGAAATTTGGATTATCTCCATTAATTACTTGGGATTATCTTGAATTTAGGCTAGTTCTAATTCAAAATCATTCCAAAAATTTATAAAATCATGTGCTTAGTGTTATCGTAAAAATTTCCACAACTCTAATGATTTTTTTTTTAATTTTTAAATAAAATGAAAATGATTTGTATAGGAAACTCCCACAAGTCTAATTTACTATAATTTATTATTCATTACAATTTTAATACTTAAATATTATTTATTTATACATACAATATGTATAAATTCCTAATTTATGTGTGTGTATTACTTAATTTAGTAAGAGAGAATTCAACCAAGAAATAATCATACATGTAGATATAACTCAATAATATTTAAGGTTTGGATTTGTCATTGCATGTCTCTAGGATGTTTGGAGGATGGGATAAATGAGATATATATATCTAAGATCTTTCATTATATATTTTGGACATGATTATTTTGTGTTTAGACTAGGTTTATAAAGATCTCACAAGGGGATCTCCATTGGGGGAGGGTCCTAAATAGGACCTATCGTTTATCATAGATGCAAGGTGAGTAAGGTACAAAAATTGAGTAGAAAGGAATGATTAGTTAATTTAGTGGGAACGAATTTGGCCAAAATATCGAATCATAGATTTAGCTCAATAATGTTTAGGGTTTAAGACCTTTAGGATTTAGGGGTTTTAGGGTAAATAGGGTTTAGGGTTTAGGGTATTAGTTAAGTAGTAGGGAACATAATGGTTTTAGTATAACACATAGGAATGGTAATTGTCATGCCCACAATTTTGCTATTTCTTTTTAAACAACATTGAATCTACTAATAATTGACACTTGAATGCGTAAGCATGGTATGTAAACTATACACATTGAACTACTTGTTCGTGCAACTTCATTATAGATGTGTCGCTTGGGAGTGAGGAAGAAGGATAATGAGGGAAATTGCACATATATAATTTTTGTATACCCTAAGATGTAGCACAAATGGTTCTACTATCAAGAGTAATGTTTCTCTAACATAAAATTACAAGAGAAAATCTACTATCGTCTTTAATATAATTTTTACCAAATCTCCATAAGGAAAATTTGTTACTATCTGTTATAATCTAATGATTTTTTATTAAATAATACAATGATAAATATTTAAAAATATTATTATTATTATTTTAATTAATCACAATTTTAATGTCGATGATATGGGTTAGTGTAGGATCATGGGGGTCCAAACTAGGCCCTTAAGTGGCAATAATTTTTTATTTTTTTTAAGTTAGGAAACTTGACATAAAAATTTGAATAAGTTATTAACATATTTTGAAAAATATGTAACAAAATTATTTGTAGAAAATTGAATGTAGTTTCTAAGATACTATTCCTTTTTTGAAAAAAAAAAAATCTATTTCATGAAAATTTGAAATTTCAATGCAGTAGTCCTAAATTTTTAGAAAAAAATAAAAGGTGGGTGTATATCTTGTTGGAAATATGATGCCATTTAATTGCAATCCTAAACATTATTTCATGTATCTCCTAAGTCCTTGGAAAGTGTTCCCTAACACTAGGATTAGAAAGAGATTAATTTTGAATGAAATGAACATGTTAATTGATATTTGTAATTAATTATAAATGATAGGAACATGTGAGGGAATCCAAGAAGAGTTCCTAAATAATAGGATCACATGGGGCACCCAAATGGAAGGTGGAACTCACCTTGAGTTAAGTCAACTATTTGGAGAAAAAGATAACACTTCAGTAATGCATGTAAAGATCCTAGAAGTTAGGGATTGATGTTTACATGCATGGAGTTTAGTTCAGTTTAGTTTAGACTAGTTCAGTTCAGTTTAGTATTAGTTTAGTTTAGTTCAGTTCAATTTAGTTATCTTTAGTTGCATGTAGTTAGTTTGAGTTGCATGTAGTTAGTTTGAGTTGCATGTTAGTTGACTTCAGTTGACTTGAATTACATGCTAATGACTTGAGTTGCATGATAGATAACAGGTGACTACTTTCAGTTAATAGGGGATGACCAATCATGCATGATATTTGCATGAATGGTGGAGAGATATGTTTCAATTAACAGAGATTGACTTGGACCCACCTTGGGTGCCCAAGTTGGCATCTTCGAGTTAACACTTTTGCATGATAATATATTTTATAAGGTTGAGTTAAGTGGGCCCATTCTTGGGCACCAACTTTGAGGAGAAGCTTACAAGAAATCTTCAGAATCAATGGTGAGTTATGACTTTAGTTTGGGATGCCCAAATTGATGGACTTGGTTTGAAATTTTTTTTCATGGAAGAACTCTACTTGTAAAGAATAGGCATAGGTTTTGTGAGATAAGATTTGTGCTTTGTAATTGTAAACTCTTTGGAGTTTACAAGGCTCATTATTGTCTATTTATTGCAGCAAGTTGAAGAGAGTTTGATCAAAGTTTATTGCAAGTTGTGAAGAATAATTTTCAAAGGAAGAAGAAGCATCTCAAGCAAGGATTGATAAATAATTATTGTAATCTTGTTCTAAGGTTAAATAATACAAGCACTATTGATTCTAGTGGTGGATTTTTTTCCTGAAAGGGTTTCTCCATGGTATATGTTGTGTCACTTCTATCTTCTGGTCTTATTCTTCTACAATCTTCTGTCTACTTCTACAAATAGTAAAATGAATCTAAAAAGATAATCATCTACAAAGAATTTGTAACAAATAACACTTAATTAGATCTATAGTATAATATTTTAACAAGTTCTAAGCTACATAATTCACCTCCATTTTCAAAATATCTGACCGACCTAAGTACAAGCAATTTTTGTTTTTTTTGAAACTTTCAATATAAGTAGAGGACATGTATTCCTTTTATTATATATATATAGGCTTCAATGCCTTTTATTATATATATATATATATATATTTATTTATTTATAGTTATATTTAAGTAGAGGACACATGTCTGGTGCACCACATTTTTTTTGTAATTTTTTTGCTAGTACATAATTAGTTATGAATTTTTTATTAAAATTTTTAAAAAATATTAAAACTTGTTTGTCTGACCACCATAACTTCATAAAAAATTTATCAAATTCAATTTTTTTTAATCCTATAGTATGAAAAGCATAGAATGTGCCACATTTTTCAGATTCAAAAAATGTGAAATTCTTTAAAAATTATAGATATTTTTCAATCAACCTATTAATTAAGACTTTAGTCATAATGTATGCAAAAAATCAATAATAATTATCTATTTAATTCTAAATAGGGCATATCTTATATTTTTGGAAAGCTGACAATTTTCTCAATAAACCCTTTTTGTTTCATCAAATTTGGATAAAGAAAAGGTTGTCAACCAATTTTTTGTCATATCTCCACTTTTTGGACCCCCATGATCTTGCACTTGGCCATATTATAATTCTCCTTGATGATATTATCATCAAAAAATAACTCTTAGAGGTGATAACCATATTGTCATTTAGTCGCCAACTTAATCATTGATAGCATTTTTAATTATCACATAGCAACATTATAAATCAATGAGCTTATAATGATGATCATGTTTAACCAAAGTTTAAACATTAAAATTATTGTTCCCATTTAATCATTAAAAATGATAATGTTATTATTTATTAGACAATTAAATCTTAATAATAAAGATGTTATTATTGATTGATTCAGACATTAACCTCTATCAAGGAAAAAGGTTCACTTTAAATAAGAATTTTATTTTATTTTTATTCTCAATTAACCTTACTAAAACTACTTCCATCTAACAAAAAAGAACCATATCACTAACTAAGTGGGACTAACATTAATATTATGATTATCATTTAATCAAATAATATTATTAATGTTTACTCTCAAATTCACATTAAGCATGTATCATTATTGTTAAATCCTATAAAATTATTGTTTTTAACCAAATTAATACGATAATATCAACATACTTTCCTTATTTAATAATTTTAATATTTTTATTTGTAATGGCATGAACTTGCACCCCCTTGCAAATTCCCCATTTAAGCTAGCCCCTACCTTAAAAATTTAAGTTTGATAATGCAATTCATATTTCCACCACCTTCCCCTTGTCCACTTGGCAACTATTTTATGTGTCAATGGAGGATATTCTATCTAGGATGCTAGCGTGACACACAAATGTTTGTGTGGCATGCTGGAATCCTAATAGGATTCCTGCCTTTGAAATCCACAGAGGTGTTACAATCCTCCATTAGATGCGAAGTGTAATGTCTCATGCCCTTCAGATTGACTTTGAACAAATCCTTTTCCTCCATTTTGCTTTCAAATTTGGCTATCTAATCCATTCAACTCCTCTTTTAGACATTTTTCTTGATCATTCTCAACTATGTTCACTCTTGTATACTCACTTTTAGCTCCTTCAAGCTATAACAACTCCATTGAACCTACAAGTTACTAATTTGTTGTTGTAACAACGTTGGTCTTCGAAGGCTTGCATGTTCACTCCTTCTCCCATTTTCCTTGAGTGCATGTGGTTGAAGGTGATATCACTCCATCTCCTTATTACTTTACATTATAAATTTAATAGTGTAGCATATTGTTGTTCAATATATTGCTTGGTATTCTCTTTCAATATATTTTCTTTAGATCATCTTTCTCCAATTGTGGCTATTTGGTTGTTCATGGAGGTGAAAACACCAAAGCAGGGGACTGACTGTGGTAGTCCTCTTTAACACAAGCCCAACATTTTCCCATATTTTTTGTGCAAGTTATTCTTGAGGTGAAGATCTTGAAGATATCAACTCATGGGTAGGAATGTGTGCTTTCCTCACCCTTCTTTGTTATTTCGTAATTAGATTTAGTCTTAGTTCTCTTCTCAATATTTTGTTTCTTTGTTGTTTTCTATTTTTGTTATTCCATCAAACTGCATCCATTAGATTGTTAGTAGGTTTTCCTCAACTTTTGACTGTACTTTATGCTTTCTATTTGTACAAATGCCAATGCCCCCACCGAGACACAAGCACACCACATTATTTTTTGTGTCCTATGTTGTATTCCTCTAGAAATGAATCATCTAAGTTGTAGTATTGACTCTGGAAACTTGCTCACCTGACTTCCTAAAACATTTAGGCTTTTAAAAGGACAACAATAACCTATTTGCTCTTCCTTTCATCCTTTAAACGTTAAACTCTCCTAAAAAAATATGTTAGCTTGAGTTAGATTAGGGAAGCCTATTGTTGTAGACCATCTTGTGACCTGGGGTCATGAGCAGTTAGTCCCTCTCCTATATATTTTGGTGAACTCGAAGTGAGATATTTTAGTTCTATTTTGTAGTGTTGAAGGAGTCTTCTTTTGTATTCTAGGTGTGTTGCAGGGCACATAGCCTTACAACCCAACCTACGACCACTAGTGGCATAGTTAGAAGGCTCCCTAAACATTATGAGGAAAAACATAGATAGGTCACTACTTGATTGTCAAACCTTTGGGGTATCTTGAGAAAGCTCTCTTTGAAGTATGTAAAGATGGCCTCTTTCATGCATCTTCCCATTCCTTTTGTGCAGCCTACGAATGGATCACCCATGAATGTGAATAGAGAACCCTCTCCTTTGTACATTCCCATTCATATCAACTGAGACACTATGACTGGCATTCTCATTGATCCCATGTGCTGATTCAATATTATTATAGTGGAGACTATGCTAATAAAATTTCTACATAAGGATGGGTATGATGAACCTAAGAGCACAATACATACACATGATGGGTTTTTCATCTCCCCCATTGGCTCCACCACCCTTTTAGTCTTGGTAGGACCTAGGACTGTGAATTCCAATTCAAAATCATCCTAGAGGTTGACCTATTTAGAGTGAAGCTAGGCATTCCATGGCTAGTTTCCATGAATGCAGTCCCTTCAGTGATCCATAAATGTTTGAAGTTCTCTCATGAGGGCTCAGTGTATGTCATGGATAAAGTTGGGCATAAACCCTTGGTGTCATTTGGGGACTATTAATTAGATCACTTATGGCTTGTCTTATTGGTCTACTCATTCCAAGAATAGACCTATTTTATCGCACTTACGTAAAATACAAGAATGGAGGCATAACACCGAAGGTGACCTACCCTCCTTCCCCTTATGCTATTTTAGTTAAGGATTCTATGATAGTGCCAATAGTAGGCTACCTCTTCCTCCTCTCAAAAGGGGAAGGGGAAGTCTACTCATGCTTCAGAGCCTTCCTTTTCTTTTGTTGTTCCATCCAATTTTTCCTCTCACCCTATTACAATACCTTCAACTTTCACCTCCATTCATCTCATGGGGAGTCTGATGGTGCTCACTTTGTGGAAGGCCAAGCGACAGGTGTTTGACCTTCCTATCTTTCCCACGATGCCTCATTCTATTTTCCATGGTAAGGGGAAGGGTCCCCATGGATTTTCCTTTATGTTTTGGCCACCATGGCCTCCTACTACTTTTGCCCCTAGGGTGACGAATAGGAAGAGGCCTACTCTTGAGGTGCTTGAGTCTACTTTCTCTTTGGTTTTTATTTCTATCCCTACATACCTTCCTCTTGTTTCTATCTAGGATTCACTCCCTCCGCCGATAATGGGTATGATGGAAACTCCCATGGCAGAATATGAGCCTTTTGTTCCTCCTTAAGTTGGATCTTCTAGCTCTTGAAGCCAAAGAAATTGCCTTGTGCGTGAGCTTAAGCACCAAAGAAAGACTCTAGATGTTCCACAAGCTGCCTTGTAGAAGGTAGAAGGGGAACTAGAAGCTCCTATTCTAACATCTCCTACTATTCCCTCCTCTTCTCCCCCTTCTGCTTCAATTCCTGTTGCCTCGATCTTGCTTTCGGCTCCCCTCATGAGCGTGGATGGTTGTCATCCTAAAAGGTTGCAAGTGTTCATCGCTCCCTCGATTGAGCCTCCTCTCCTAATGTACCTTTCAGACATCCCAGCTTTTCCTAATCCCATGGATATGCCAAATACTTTGGTAGTGTCCACTATGGTTTTGTCCTCTTCTTCCTCGCCTTCTGTTTCTTTTGTGGGGATCTTGCATCCCCCGATGAAGTATAAGCTAGAGGAAAACCTTGCTTCTAATGGGGGTTAGAAGAAAGGATCACCCTCTTCAGGAGAGGGTTTTTCTTTGGCTTGCGTCATCCTAGTGATGGAGGTAGCCCCGACATCCCTCAAGCTTGTCACTACCCCCAAGTCTTTTGGTGAGGTCGGTAGTGAATCTCGGGTGCATCCTTCTTTGCATGCCTAGTTAACACATGACACTCCTATCAAGTGCATGTTCAACTCGATGGATTATTTCCTAGCTTTGTTGGTTATTTTTGCAAAATAAGTGATGATTACCTCACAGGAGTTGAGTGAAGAAGACCTTGAGGGGCCCTAGTTTCCTTAGCTCTTATTGCAAGAGAGTCAAAGGGTGATCCCCTTGTTATCCTTCCCTTTTAGGTTCATTTTCCCTCCCATTACAATGATCTAGATTGGGAGAATGACGACCTCTTGGTTGATGAGGACTAGGAGAGAAAATCTTCTTTATCTATAGATTATATGTGTGTGTGTGTTGTATTTCCCCGTGCTTTTTTTACATGTTCCTGGAGGACCCTTGTAACCCTTGTAGGTTCCTGGATATAGGAGTGTTTTGTGCCATAAAATTCTTCTATTTTTTGTGCCTTGATTTTTGACAATTGGAAATGATGCAAAGTGTTGGGGGCATTTATGCCTCCCTTCCATGTTGACCCAATTTTTTTTCACGTACCCTTCTTCATGTTCTGATATAGCAGGGAATTGATGATAGTTCATACATATATTTTATTATATCTATCTATCTATATCTATGAGCAGTTATATCCCAAAATTATTAGATCCCCTATCTCTTGATTTCTTCATCTTTACTTTTCCTTTCCTTTTTATATTTATCTCTTCTTTTCTTGCTTCTTGATGTTGTGGTGCTTATATGTTGTCCCTCACATGTCTGATAACATTTTTACATCTACATCTCATCATGTATCATGGGCCACGATATCTCTACATGTTCTTCCCTTATTTAGGATACCACATGCTCCTTCAGTTTGCATGCACCATCCTAAGTGGGTTCCTTACATCTTTGATTTTCAATAAGTTGTATTTAGTGGCCAACAAACCCCTTGCTAAAAATATTTACATGTTTCAAAAATTGCATCCTTTAAAAAGGATCCCCTTAGCAAGATTTTCTTTTGAAATTGAATTTGTAACAAAAATAATTAAGAATTCTCCTTCGAGGAGGCCATTATTTTTTTTCGTATTCCTTGACAAAAAAACATCTTTCAAAAGGATTCCTTGATTACAGGATCACTTGTGAAACTATCATCACTTTTCAAATAGAGCATCCCTTGAGTGGAGCCCTCTTTCTTTTGAAGGGTTCCTGAGGGACCCCTTTGAAAGCTTCTCCTTCAATTTATTGTTATGAGATATGACTGTTTGTCTATTTGTTTGCATGAATGTTTTCTTGCCTAACATGTTTTTTCTATGGATTAACATGTTCCCTTGTAGGACAGAGTACCTATGAGGGTCAATCAGACTTTAAGAGCCTTTCACATTTGGCCTCCCTCAGGACCGAGCACCTGTGGTATCTCCTTCACAGGACCGAGCACCTATGAAGTGTTTTCATTTTGCAGGACCAAGCACCTATAGAACCCTTTGTTTATGTTCTGCGGGACCGAGCACCCATGGAGTTAACTCTATAGGATAGAGCACCGATGAAGCCTTTTGTTCACCTTTCGTAGGACTGAGCACCTACAATGTTTTTGCTCAAATCTCCATAGGATCGAGTACCTTTGGATCCATCTCTGTCTCTCCTACACCTGTGTTTATTAGATTGTAGTCTGCTTCATCGATGGTTCAGGTATACACTCCTTAGCTTTCTCTCTACTTTATCATGCGTTCAATGACAATTATGCTTGCTAAAGTGGGGAAAAATGTAATGGTGTGAATTTGAACCCCTTGTAAATTCCCCATTTATGCTACCTCCTACCTTATAAAATTAAGTTTGATAATGTAATTCATATTTTTTCCACCTTCCCTTGTCCACTTGGAACCTATTTTATGTGTCAATGGGGGATATTCTATCTAAGATACTAGTGTGGTACGCAGATGTCTAAATGACACATTGTCATCCTGACAGGATTCCCACCTCTAGAATTTGTAGAGGCATTATACTTCTCCATTGGACATGAAGTGTAACATCTCTTGAGCTTTAGAATGACTTTGAATAGCTCCTTTGTCTTCATTTTCTTTCAAATGGCTATCTTATCCATTCAACTCATCTTCTTGAAATTCTTCTTGATCATTCTCAAGTCTCTTCACTCTTCTATACTCACTTTCAGCTCCTGCAAGCTCTACCACCTCCATTGAAGCTATAAGTTACTACTTTGTTGGTTTACTCTCTTCGTTGTTGCGGAAACATTGGTCTTCGAAGGATTGCACACACTCCTTCTCCCATTTTCCTTGAGTGCATGTGGTTGAAGGTGATATTGATCCATCTCCCTTTAAATTTGTATTATCATTTAATATTGTAGTATATTGTTGTTCAATGTATTACTTGGTATTCTCTTTCAATATATATATTTTATCATCTTTCTCCAATTGTTGCTATTTGGCTATCTATGGAGGTGGAAACTTCAAAGTGGGCGATTGACTATGTTAGTCCTCTAAACATAGCCCCAAAATTTTCCCATCTTTTGTGTGTAGGTTATCCTTGAGGTGAAGATCTTGAAGATATCAACTCATGGGTAGGAAGGTGTGCTTTCCTCACCCTTCTTTGTCATTTCGTAATTAGATTTAGTCTTAGTTTTCTTCTTGATATTATGTTGCTTTGTTATTTTATATTTTTGTTATTCCATCAAACTGCATCTATTAGGTTGTTAGTAGGTTTTCCTTAGCTTTTGATTGTACTTGATTCTTTCTATTTGTATAGATGCCAACGCCTCGACAGAGAGACAAGCACACCACATTGTCGTTTGTGTCCCGCACTGTAATCCTTTGGCAGTGAATCATCTGAGTTGCAATTTAGACTTTGGAAACTTTCTCACCTGACTTCTTGAAAAATTTGGGCTTGTAAAAGGAAAACAATAACATGGTTACTCTTTCTTTTAGCCTTTAAACGTTAAAATCTCTTGAAAAATTTTGTTAGCTTGAGGTAGATCAAGACAACCTATTGTTCTAGACCCTCCCATGACCTGGGGTCCTAAGCAATCAATCCCCCTCCTCTACATTATTAACCTACTATCATAAAACATTTCAAATTTCATATTCAAATATTTTAATTTCATCCTCTTATGTGAACCCCCTTTATGTAACCATACTTATTGTACTTGTATTATATATATATATATATATATATATGTATGTATATATATATATATATATATATGTATGTATATATATATTACACAATTAATATTTACTCTCCAACTTAAATTTAATCTCTTCACTTTTGTAATATTTATATTTAAAAATAATTACATGATCAATGATTATTAAGAGGGACATGCTAGCTATTTACTAACAAATAATTATAATAGATAAAATAGTAATAATCTTAAGTGATATCAATATTCTTGTTTCACCTAACATCTACATTTAATAATATGATTAAAAATCAAACAAGATAAATAAAGTGTAAATTTAAGATAGTGCACATATATATATATACAATTTCAAGAACTGATAATTATTTACATTAGGTAAAATTATAGTAATAATTATATTTTAATTTGACATTGCAATTAACACTAACTTATTGCCTTCCCTAAATCATTACTTCTTAATAATAATATTAATATTATTTTTACAATTATTCATATTAATGGTCAATATTTAATAAATTAAGTTTTAGTAATATTAATGCCACTTAGATATCATTAATTTCAAGGTAGTTAATGCTAGAGTACACAATAAATAAGCAATATTAAAAGTTTTAAAATTACAAACAAAATTAATATCTGAATGACAACGATATGATATTTAACATGAGGTCATTTTCTATCACCTTCCCTCTGTTCTTTTATACTATTTAATACTATATAAAACATGTTTATATTATTCTATGAGGACTCTATTCCCGATACTTAGGTTTGCATCCAAATTAATATCATTACTAATATTAAGGTAATGCTACTAACCTCGAGCACCCAAGGTAAAGATATTATTGTCATGATTAACTTTAATGCAACAAAAAATTTGATAAGGGGAACATAGGAATATTTCCACATGTTTCAGTTCCAACGACAAGTGTGGTCTCAAATTTTTAAATTTTAAAGAAGTATCGACTCCAAACTTTTAATCCAGTGGATTTTAATTTAACGCTATAAAAAAGATAAAGCATTCTCCAATGGTAATTACATTAGTTACCTTACATTGATAACAGCTAAACAACATTCCTGCACCATGAAAGAAAAATATAAATAAAAGGAAATTAGTGGTAATAAACTAGGTGCGATAAAATAGAAACCATTAGTAAAATAGCTTTCATTAGTTAAGGGTGTGGGTCGTAGAACTATTACATGCACATGATTTAAAGAAGGAATTAGTTCATAAAGTTAATTGATTAAAGCGGTAGATACTTCGGCTTATGGAAATATTGGAAATATATAAAGAAAAGGTTTTAAGGTGAGTAGAGTAAAATTTTATATGAGGTTCCATGAAACGATCACTACAAGGATACTTTGGGTGATGAGAAATGATTGCAACACATTGAACACACAAGAAAACAAGGGTTTCATGAATTTTCTGGAAATGGAAAACCAGGAACAACAAACTAGTAATGATGAACGAAGGCACAATCTCTTATGCTAATGGAGTTCCTTTTTGGAGTCCTATGCTGTGATCGAGACTCTTATGATGAAATTTGTGCCAAAACAACCTCTTCCAAGACCCCACAAGCTGTCCAATTTTCTAAAAAGGAAACCCATCTCCTCAATAGATGATTTTAACTCGACCAAGTGGAGACCATTCATGCTCTTAATTTCAACATGATGAGAGTTTAGACAAGCATGCCCTAAACTCAAATGCCTTAACCCTTCCTAGTGGAAATTCTGAAGGTGAAGTCATTTCTTTTTAATTTCTAGAGGACATTATGGATTCTATTTTAGATTACAAAGCCAAAACAATGATTCTTTTTTCATAGAGGAGTCCCTTTTGAACAAGAAATTTTTAAATAGACCCATAACACTTGGGAACTTAAGGGTTGGGCAATAGATTCTTTTAGGGAAATGGGTAGAGGGAACTATGCCCTCCCGGTGACCGCAAAAGGGTGACTGTGCCCTCCTAGTGACCACAGAAGGGTGACTATGCCCTCCTAGTGACTATAGAAGGGCAACTGTACCCTCTTGGTGACCGTAGAAGGGTGACCACGCCCTTCTGGTAACCGCAAAAGGGCGACTATGCCCTCTATTTTTTTGTAGAAGGGCGACTATGCCCCCTTGGCTAAACTTTCTTTACTAACATTTTCTGCAGAAGGGCGACTACGCCCCCTTGGCTAAAATTTATGTACTAATGTTTCCTACAGAAGGGTGACTATGCCCCCTTGGCTAAATTTCTGTACTAACGTTTTCTACAGAAGTGCGACTACGCCCCCTTGGCTGAACTTTTTGTACTAACATTTTCTACAGAAGGGCGACTACACCCCCTTAGCTAAACTTTTTGTGTTAACATTTTTTGCAAAAGGGTGACTACGCCCCCTTGGTTGAACTTTTTGTATTAATGTTTTCTGTAGAAGGGTGACTACGCCCCCTTTGCTAAATTATGTATTAACGTTTTCTATAGAAGGGTGACTACGCCCCTTGATTGAACTTTCTATGGTAACTTTTTTACTGTAGAAGGGCGACTGCGCCCTCCTGGTCATTGCAAAAGGGTGACTACACCCTCCTAGTCACTACAGAAGGGTGACTGCGCCCTCCTATCAGCACTACAGAAGGGCGAATATGCCCAAAAACAACACATTTTGAAAGGTAAAATTGTCATTTTAGCTTCATTTTTGTTCCTATTTTTTTGCTATTTTTAGGTACTAACCCCCTAGCATTGTTTCTTGCAAGGATATTTGTGTTTTCGCTAACATTTTGCAGCATATTCTTGTGTAATTGGTGAAGAATGTGGGATAAGACAACTAACAGTTGCTTGCAGGGCCATTCATTAGCTCAGATTTTTTAAAACTATCCTTGTTGTTGTCATTAATATAAGAACATAGTCTAATTAGGGGAAGTAATATTCATTTGTTTTTGTGTCTATCATTTTTTGTTACCCAAAGGGGGCATTAGTTTGCTTTCACTTTCCCCTTGCACTTCGTGTGAGTCTGGGGAGTAGTTGGAAATGATTAGTGCTTTCTTTCTAGTGGGACCTGCTTGGGGATTTCATCACCCCAAGGGACAATTCCAACCATGCGTACCGATGGGGTATACAAAGGGGGGAGAGCGAAAGCTGTACCCCAATCTAGTGGTGTCGTAATTGGCGGAGCGTTGAAGCTGTGAAGAGTTGGTTCAAGCCCTTCAATATCTTGCTGGGGTTCCTAACTCACGCTTGTGACGGGCTGGTGTTCGTGGTTGTGCCTCACATACAGAGAGTATATCAAGGACTCCCCAGAAACCTTGTGCATCCTATTTTAAGACCTCATTGGCCATACCCTTAACACTAATCATAGGATCATGTTTGCTTGAAAGTGTTTTCTTGTGAGAAACTAGTAAAATTTTTGACAAATTGGCCTTATTATTGTCATTTTAAAGTCATTGTCATAGTCATTTTCATCAAACTAAGTCCCTGTTCACTGTAAAAGGGTGACTATGCCCTTTGATTTACCATAGAAAGGTGACTACGCCCTCTGATTTACTGCAGAAGGGTGACTACGCCCTCTGATTTACTACAGAAGGGTGATTGCGCCCTCTGATTTACTGTAGAAGGGTGATTGCGCCCTCTGATTCACTACAGAAGGGTGACTACGCCCTCTGATTCACTGTAGAAGGGCGACTACGCCTTCCTGTTTACTACAGAGGGGTGAATTTGCCCTCCTAAGCAGCCAAAATCGCCCCGTTTAGCTTCGTTTAGCCTCTAACTCATCGTCTAACCATTCCAAACCTTTATCTAATCATTCTAAGCTTTCGTTTTGTCATTCTAAACCTTTGAAACACCCGTTTGATCATTCTAAACTTTCATTTTATCATTTTGAACCTCTGTTTGGCCATTCCAACATCTATTTGACCAAGTAGTCTTTCATCCCTTTCAATCCTCCTCTCACTTGTTTTGAGTAATATTTCATCCATTCCAAGTATCCATCTCCTCATTCTGAGAGTTCATCCTTTCTAATCAATATTTTACTCATTTCAAGCCTTCATTTCCATGACTTGAGAGTCCTTCGTCCATTTTAAGCAATCATTTACCAGTTTTGAGTGCTTTTTCATCCACTTGTATCATTCCTTTTCCCAATCCAATCATCTATTTCCTCAATCCAATTATCTAACACCCCATTCCAATCGTCTGTCTCTTATAGCTCGTTAGCCCCCTTTAAGAGTCCACAAAGTAGTGGGGTGAATTTTCCCCACAGTGGGGCGAATTTTCCTTGAAAAAGGGCATAGTCGCCCCTCTGTGAGGGCATAGTTGCCCTAGAAGGGGGCATAGTCGCCCCTCTGTGAGGGCATAGTCACCCCAAAAGGGGGCATAGTCACCCTAGAAGGGGGAATAGTCACCCCTCTGTGAGGGTATAGTCACCCCAAGAGGGGGCATGGTTGCCCCAGAAGGGGGCATAGTCACCCCTCTGTGAACCAACAGACCAGTGGAACCAATCCCATCATATCTTTCAATCCAATCCTAATTACAAGCACTCATTCACTCATTCTTATTACTTGTTTGTCTATTTCGAATCTTCCTCCCCTTGTTCTGAGAGTCATTCATCCGTTCTGAGCACCCGTTTGCCCATCATCAACACCTTTTCGTAAGTCATCATTTCATCAGTAAAATCACATAATTTCCACTTAGAACATCATTAGAGTCCATATCCAGCATCAGATCATCCATCTCAATCACCTAGACTTCATTTTGAGAATTTTGATTTTTATGTTGAAACTTCCGGAGGCCATAACTTTTGACTCGGGTGTCTGTTTGAGCTGAAATTTTACAGGTGGTTGAGCTATGAGGTGCCATGTGGATTCCCAACAACTAGAAGTCCCTTGGACCCCGTTTTGCCACATTTTTGGGGCCTCAAACTTCCATCTTAACCCTCAAAATCGCAATTTAGTATTTTTTTTTAGTTTTTGAAAAATCATTTTCGTTAATAACTCAGAATGCATGTCTCAAATTTGGGATGTTAGTTGGAAATTCATCCTATCTTAGTTTTGGGTATTTTTGGGGAAAAAAATGAACTCTCAAAAGTATGTTTGTGAAGTTTCCTAAAATGGCAAAATTTGACAATTTTTAAAAATTGCCAAATTTGGAAAAATTTGATTGTCAACACCTTACGTTCTTTAAACTCAAAAATTTGGTGTAGAATCAATCCCATCACATACTACAATAATTCTAAGCTTCAACCCAATCTTGATCTGAGCTTTAATCTAATCCCAATATGAGCTTAACCAAAACCCTAATCTGAGCTTTAGTCATTTCAACCTTTCATTCATCCATTCTAAATAATTGTTCTCCCTTTTCAATCATCCATTTCCCCGTTCTGAGTAAACACTAATATATTTTGAACCTTCATCTATCATCTCAAACTCTGTTTTAGTGATTCCAATCATTCATTTACTCGTTCTGAGTAAGCATTCATCCATTTCAAACCTCCTTTCATCATTTCAAACTCTGGTTTAGCCATTCTGATCATCTGTTTACTCGTTTCGAGTAAACATTCATCCATTTAAAACCTCCTTCAATCATTTCAAACTCTCATTCAACAATCCCCATCAATTCTTTACTCATTCTAAGTAATCTTTCATCTATTCCAAACCTTCATCCTCTCATTCCGAGAATCATTCATCCGTTGTGAGTGGTCATTTACTCGTTTTGAGTAGTCGTTCATCCCTCTTGATCATTTGTTTACTTGTTTCAAGTAATATTTCACCTATTCTGAACCTCCTCTCATTCTGAGCATTCGTTTGTCCATTTCTATAATCAATTTCTCCAATCAAATCATCATCCAAATCCCATGAACTTCATCTCAGGTTATTATCTAAGTTGACCTAAGTGTTTGATCTGATCGTCATCATCAACATCCATTTAGGATTGTCATCCATCCTAAGTTAATCATTATTGTTGGCCCAATCAATCCATTTTCAATCTCAAAGTGGATTCAGTGCCGCAATCGTCCATTCATCCTTTAATCTGATCAATCAGTATCCTACATCACCTAGGATAATCTCTGAACGAGGTTTAGAATCCCTTCCATCATCTTATCTGATCCATTAGTTGATCTTCTCAATCATCGATCAATCTTATCCAATCCAATCCAATCTTATCCAATCCAATCCAATCCAATCCAATCCAATCCAATCCAATCCAGTCCAATCCAATCTAATCCAATCCAATCCAATCACATCACCTTCGACTCAATCAATCTACTTCCATCTCGAAGCAGATTCGGTGTCGATCGTCAGAATAAATCCCATCACATCATCCAATCATCCTAATTTGAGCTTTAATCCAATCCTGATTTGAGCTTAACCTAAATCCCAATTTGAGCTTTAGTTTGTTCCCATCCTTTAAAACATCCTCTTTATCATTTCATCATCATGAATCTTTATCCTCCATCAATAGTAGTCAAGGGAAACCCTAATTATGTTGACAACGATAACGAAAGTCTTGTCGATCAAGAAGAATATGACATAGATCCCCTTGACGCTATCATCACTAGTAGGCTTTCTCCACCCACTTTCCACAATCCAATCACCCCTTTGAGTTATCCTGTTATGTCTTCATCCATGCCTAATCATGCTCCTTATGCTGCCTTTGATAAGGGATATCCATCACATCCATCATATACTTCATCTACATCATCCCCTTATCCAACACTGATGCAGAGGGTAAGGGACTTTGAAAGAAACACCAAGTTTCAAGACTAACAATGATTCACTCTCAATCTTTCATATAGGCGCCAATATGGAGATAAGGCCTCAACAATGCATTAATGACTTATTTGCTTCCCTTATGGTCCCAAACCCTTGGAATGATCTCAAGGGGCTCAACCCAACCTGACTTGAATGCTTTTCAAGCCCTAACCCTCTATCTTAGACAAAACTCACCTTTGCACCTTAAGTAGCCTCCTAGCCCAATTAGGCCTCTAGCGAAGGATTTTAGACTTGGCTCTCAAACTTTCCAAAGGAACCTCCAATATAATGGTTGATTAAGTTGTGTTTTATGATGAAAAACAACATATCCAAACCCTGATATCACTTGCTTCATTCAATCCCATCCAAAACCTCCTATCTCCTCAAAAACTAGGCCTAATTAGCCCTCTTTTTCAAAGAAACCCCTCTCTAAACTCAACCCTTGACCATGAAACTTTCAATAGTCTCTTAAAATGTCTCAAAACCAAATATTTTCAAGTTCTTTGTCTTCTATGACACCCTTAATACGCTCAAACTCAAAACCCTCCAAAACTTGCCTTAAAACTAAGGCTTCTTGAAAACTAACCTTCCAATCACTTCCAGAACTTGCTCAATGACTCTACACCATTAGGACAACATATTTAGTCCATCCCAACTCAAAAACACACCCCTCATTAAAGGCAGATCTTCTACTGCTATACCCTAGCCTCCATATTCAAGCACTTTGCACTGTAAAATCTTGGTGTACACCGTATGATTCCTCTTTCCTGCATTTTATCTTGTTAGATTGGTATGATAAAAGTTAATTATGATCCATTTCATTAGTCTTAGTCACATATTCCCCATGAAATCGATCATTCATCCATTAAAAACCCTCAAAACTAGTGTAAATTATGTGTTTCCTTGAGGACAGTCAATATATTATACAAGAAATTGATTCCTATTGTCTTTCAGAGAATACAAAGGTTTAAAATCATGTAAATACAAGTCCTTAAGCCATCAAAATGAATCAAAATTTAATAGGAAATCAATAGACCATCAAAATGAGCACAAAAGAATGCAAAAACTAGAGTTTTACTGCTTTTTCCTGAGAACAGTCTATACAACACTTGCTCCAATTGATCAACACCCATAAAAATGACTTCTACAGCTTTGTATAACCCCTCCCCAACTTTTCAAACCATTTTGGATTGATTAGTTTACATTAAAGTGATTAAAACATCAAAAACCTACTTACCCGCCCAAAGTTGGAATTCAAAAATTTGAAATTCCAATTTGCATTTTATTAAACTCTACTATCTAAAAACCATTGGATCCTTAATATCCAACCTTATTTGACACAATAAAATCATAATAAACCTAACTAACCTCCTAGAGCATTATTTTTCCATTTACAAAGCATTTTGGTCCTAGG